>JAOUQT010326893.1:0-13717 GCA_025769995.1 Xyliphius kryptos
CCGGAGGAAACCCACGCAGACACGGGGAGAACATGCAAACTCCATCCAGATCGGGATTCGAACCGGGAATCCCCAGCACTGAGGGGTGAACGTGCTAACCACTCAGCCCGATAATAATAATAAAATTTGATGAACACAATATCACCAAATCCTCTGGCAGAAGTGCCAGAACAGGGCACCTTACCCCGTATACAAGGCTGCCCACCGCTCTGGGCGCGTGTGCTCACCTCACCTCACTCAGTAAAATGAGCCTCAGGATTTGGACCCTCAGGGAGGAGGTAGATGGAGGTCATGCATGATGGTGTGTGTTGTGTCGGAGGATCGAGTGGATCAGACACGTGTGTGTGTGTGTGTGTGTCACTGCCTGTATGGGTTACATATGAAGGACACACTCCTCTGTGTGTAAGTACAGTATGCAAAGTAGATCACTTTATCAATATCCAGCTCTCTCTACATCCAATAACTATTAATGTCTCTCTCTCATACCACATCTCCATGTGCTTACATCTATAAATCTAAATATGTAAATCTCTATTATCTATAAACACAAACATCAATGTAAATCTGTAGCACTAAGGTCCTGGGTTTCCTTCCCAATGAAGGCGACTGAATATTAAACAGGTGAGATTAAACGTGGGTTAAGCTCAGTGTTGAAGCTGATCAGTCATGAAGAATGAGCAGCGTCTATGATCTGCTGTAGAACCCACAAGCTCAGCTACACAAACACACTGCTCTCCTCAGGTCTGCAATTACAAATAAAGGAATTATCTGTGGCTCAGGAGAACATTTCATTATTTAAAACATTTCCTCTGAAGAAAACTGAACGGCACGAAGCCAGTTTTAAACTTAATTAATAGATGACAGCATATGATTTAAAAACTGCAGAGCTCATCAGCCAGAACTATAAAGTTTAAAAAAGTTCAGATGATTACACAGAGCTACAGGGAGTCCAACCAGAGAAGCTAAGTGGAGTAGCAGCTAGTGCTAACAGGACCTTTGGAGTCAAAGCGGGTATTCTGGTTAAAACCAAAACAGATGCTTTAAAAACATGTTTGTTTTTTTTACCATGAGGTCATTTAACAGACGCTGTTATCCAAAATTACTATCATGTCCAGTGGAACCTCGGTTCTCGTTGCTAATCCGTCTGCAAACACTCGGTCAAATCTGAAAAGCTGTGTGCATTTAAATCAGTGTAAATCCAGTTCCTTCATTATAGATAATCCAACATACATACCCCACATTTTATAAATATAGAGTTTAATCCTGAAAGCAGAACAAAGAAATGATATCTATACTAATACAAAACAAAGCCCTCTCTCACTGACTCACTAATCACTCAACTTCCAACTTCCTGTGTAGGAAGAAGGTTCAAGTTCAAGTAATTTATATAGAGAGTGCTTTTTACAGCAGTGTGTGTCACAAAGCAGCTTCACAGAGTTCTGAGCCTGAACCCCCAAAGGGCACGCTGAAGCAGCAGTTTTTTAGGAAGAAACCTTGTGAGGACCATGGCTCAGTGAGGGACTCCTCCTCCTTGAGCGACCGGGCAGCATCACAAATCTGCAATCTGGATCAGCAAACTTATTTTTGGCCCCATGATGATGCTAAATTGAAGACCCAATCCTAACGAGAGGAACTTAACGGGGACAATGAAACGTGATCATGCTGATTAACTACAAAGCAACCAAAACTACAACAGAGACATAATTTTCCGATGATATCCAAAGTCTGCGGAAACACCGGTTCCACTGCATTTATAATTAATGTTTGGGGTCAGAAGACATGTCCTGATCCAGCCAACTCCCCTCCCACGGAGCAACAAGGGTTAAGGGCCTTGCTGAAGGGCCCACATGGGTAACTTCAGCAGACCTGGGATGAGAACTCGCACAAATAAGCTTTAATCACAAAACTGCCACAAAGCCATAAACATTGCTTATTAACACGTAAAGTGGATGACATCATAATCCCACATGTTTACGTTAAATCCTTTAATAATTCAATTATTTGTTTGTAATGACATTTATACTTTTGCCTCCTGACTTTGTAATTGATAGTAAATTGGTAAATAATTGTAATAGAATGAAAAAGCGATCAGTGTAGCATTAAATTGTCTGCAGTGTGTCTGAGCACATTATAAATCTGAATATTAATATCGGGGTTAATGAACACGTTTGTTATTGTGCTAACCCCCATGACGCGTTTAAAACCGGTTAACAGCGCAGAGGTTAATTGAGCCTCTTTGAGGTTCAGGCTAATGGTTTACGTCCTCGTTCACTAATTGGTTTGTTATTGATATTTTGGGGAGACTGCCAAGAAACGGTCACGGCATGCTTTTCTTTCGTCGTCCACGTGGGTTTGTTAACATCAGGCTCCGTTTGGTTTCCAGTTTGTTTAGTTTGTAGAGGCTTCTGCATTTCTGTAAAATACTTTTATCTGAATGTTCTCCTGACACAGCAGTTCATATTATGAGCAGTTTGAAGGCAGAAGGGCGGGGCTTCAGCATTAGGGCCATTTTCATTTTTTGTGCAGAGTGTCACTTTGGGTAACAATATTTTGTTCTTTAGGATGGCACAGTGGCACCTTCCTGGGTTTCCTCTAGGTTCTCCAGTTTCCCTCACAGTACAAACACATGGATTAAAGGTGGATTGGCTGCTTTAAATTGCACCTACATAGTGTGTGTGAGAAAGTGTGTGCCCTGTGATGGACTGGCACCCTGTCCTGGGTGTATTTGTGCAGCACCCGAAACTTTTACATTTGGATGGGCATGAGAACCCCCCTCCTCCCCTGGGGGTTGTTTTATCAATCTAAAAGCTGTGGCTTTAAGTTCAAATTCAATTAATTTATCTATAGAGTGATTTTACAGCAGTGCGTCGTCAGGAAGCAGCGTTACAATGTTTTCAGACTAAACACCCAAAGAGCAAACCAAAGCGACAATGGCAAGAAAAAACTTCCTGATATTTTAGGTTTAAAATAAAAAGTTGTGAGGACCAAGGCTCAGTGGGTGACATCCTACTTAAGTGGCCAGACAGCAAAGGGTTTAAATCCCAGGTCCATTAAAGTGCTAGAGACTTTTCTAAAAGCTAACTGGAGCCAGGAGTCAGCCAACCTGGAGTCCAATCAGTGGGATCAGATTGGATGTGTTGGTAGAAGCTGCCCTGTTCTATAAAAAACACACACCAGGCTTGCTGTTCTTAAGAAGCATTGCTTGATGGGAATCATGCCTCGCACACAAGACCTCTCAAGTCCAATATTCCAGAATTGTTGACTTGCATGAAGCTGAAAAGGGTTACAAAAGTATCTCCTTGATGTTCATGTGTCCATGGTACGACAGATGGTCTACAAATGGAGAAGATTCAGCACTGTTGCTCCTCCCACTTTACTAGGCGTGGTCATCCTGTAAAGATGACTGTGAGAGCACAGCGCAGAATGATCAATGAGGTGAGGAAGAATCCTAGAGTGTCAGCTAAAGAGTTACACAAATCTCTAAGACATGTAAACATTTCAGATGACAAATCTAAAATACGTAAAACATTAAACAAGAATTGAGTTCATGGGAGGAAACCACAAAGGGAAGTCACTGCTGCCAAAAAAAAAATTGCTGCACGTTTGAAGTTTGACAAAGAGCACCTGGATGTTTCACAACACTACTGGAAAAACATCCTGTGGATGAAACCAAAACCAAAAGAAACACACAATACTAAGTGTGGAGGAAAAACAGGCACAGCACACCATCAACAGAAGAAAAGACACCTTCTGGAGTGGCTCAGTCAGAGTTTGGACCTCAACCCAGTTGCTGTGGCATGACCACGAGAGCGATTCACACCAGATATCCCAAGAACATTGCTGAACTCAAACAGTTTTGTGAAGAGGAATGGTCCAAAATTCCTCCTGACCATTGTGCAGGTCTGATCTACAATTACAGGAAACGTTTGGTTGAGGTTATTGCTGCCGGAGGAGGATCAACCAGTTATTAAATATGAAGGTTCACATACTTTTTCACCCTGCACTGTGAATGTGTACATGATCTGTTAAAAAAACATGCAAACAAATGATTTTTTGTGTGGAATTAGTTTAAGCAGACTGTGTTTGTGTATTGCTGTGAATCAGATGAAGACCAGAACACATTTAATGACCAATTGCAGAAATCCATGTGATCCCAAGGGGTTCCCATACTTTTTCTTGCAAATGTATATATGGCAAGAAATAACTTTCTGAAATGTAGGGAGTAGCTCAGTGGGTAGGGTGTTGGACTATCAATCAAAACGTTGTGGGTTCAAATCCCAGGTCCACTGAAGTTACCAAAGTGGGTTCTTGAGCAAGACCCTTAACCCTCATTGCGCCAGGGATTCTGTATGTGACCCTGAGTTCTGACCCCAACTATTAAGTGGGATATTTGTGAGTTGCTTTGGATCAAAGCATCTGCTAATTGCAAATATAAAAGGGTGCTCCAGGGGTTCTAGATGTAACCATGTGTTCTGACCCCAACCAAGTTTGGATATTTGTAAGTTGCTTTGGATAAAAGTGTCTGTTAAATAACCAAATGTAAAATTTTTTTAAGAAGAAACCTTGTGAGGCATAAGGCTCAGTGAGGGACTCCATCTCCTTGGACGGCCAAGCAGCATCAACAGTGTTGGATCCAAAGTAATGAGCAGGTTTGTATTCAGTAATGTAAACAGACACTGTGTGTAGAAGTGAGGAGGTGTAACAACTTAACACAATATTCATACACCATAAAGCTTTTTTTTTCATGAGAGAAAGACCATAACGAGATCTCACAGCCTATAATTTCGTCTCATCAACTTTGTCACCTGAACAGAACAGATTTCCATTAAAATAGATGATCAGTGAAACACAAGCCTCATGGTGCGAATGACTGTAATTACCGCCGATCCTGCAATTTATGATGATATCTGAATATGTTGATACTAAAGAAATCTAAAATTTTAATAAAAGTGTTGGTGCACATGTTCTAATTGGCTTATTTGGGCCCTGATATTGAAATTCCACATACTGTAATGGCAGGTTCTAGGAAGAAATGGGTTCAAATTATAGATGTGGTCTTAAAAATACATGCGGCACAGTTAATATCAGGTTGGACGGCCGTCTGCACTTTAAATGCCTCGCTCTCCTTTGACAGCATCGTATCATTTGGACGTTTCGGCAGAACAATGAAACCAAACCGATCTCTGAATGGACCCTCCACGGTCTCCCACCTACCAGTTCTTTTAACCAAAAGCATTGGTACGCATCCAGCAGTCATTTTGGGTTTGTTTATTCGGCCCGAATTCGTCACGTACGAGCAGGTGAAACAATCCATCAGTCGATCAATGATTTCTGAGACTTTCTAATCGATATCTCACTGAAGGTGTTTGAAATTGAGTTGTTCCACTGATGCCATGAGATAAGCAATCAGTTTGGACGCCTTCCAACCAAATGGAGAAGAAAATGAACTTAGAAACTTCAGAAGGACAAAGAGTGTCAAAGAGATCAAAGGATAAGATGCTTCTATTGTCATTGTATGTAAGTGCAAAATGTACAGCACCAGGAAATTCTTCTCTTTGGGAATTTTAAGTTGATGGTTGCGGTGTGAGTGCAGGGTCGGCCGTGATACAGCATCCCGGGGGCAGTGGGGGTTAATGGTCCTGGGATTGAACCAGCAATTGGAGCAAGTTTAACAGATAACCCGTGGCCTTAGCGACTGAGCTACCACAGCCCTCAGTGAGAGGGAAGAAGAAGTGAGCTGAAGCAAGATAAGCGCAGCGCTTTAGTGAGTCCTGCAGACCTGAAGCAAAGGGGGCGGGTCTAACAAACTGATACTACAACACTTGGGTTCCTGATTTCCTCAAGAATTAGATATCCTGTTCCACGTACCACAAAACGAGACTTTGTAACCCCATATAGTGTGTGTGTGTGTCTGTGTGTGTGTGTCTGTGTGTGAGTGAGTGAGTGTGGTTGCCCAGCGATGGACTGGCGCCCTGCCCCGAGTGTATTTGCCCGGTGCTTGTCAAATTCATAGTAAACCGTGAGGTCAGTACCACGGTATGAAATGAACCGTATCTGTTGCGTAG
Source organism: Xyliphius kryptos (assembly GCA_025769995.1). Classification (NCBI taxonomy): domain Eukaryota; kingdom Metazoa; phylum Chordata; class Actinopteri; order Siluriformes; family Aspredinidae; genus Xyliphius; species Xyliphius kryptos. Next base: position 6,066 of record JAOUQT010326893.1, read on the forward strand.
TGTAAATAGCTACACAACATAAACGGGATCTAATTAAATACCAGCACATTTCACATTTTTTTATATAAATAATAAAACATTTTTGAAAATCTATAATTAAAACAAAGCTGAGGACACTGAAGAGGAAAGCAACAGGATGAAAATGTTCAAATACAGACGTATCTTCTTTTAACTGAAGGTTTTGGCGTGGCCTTCAGATTCCACATCCAAAAAAAAACACCAAATCAGAAAATCATTAACCCCAAAAAGAGCAGCGCCGACAAGACGGCTAACAGTTTTACACCAAAGCTTTGGATTGCAAGGAGGAATGAAACATTCCAACAGCAGATCCTCAAACGGACCTCACTGCAAATAAGAATGAGGTGAAACAAGTCGGCAGAATCATAAGCAGCACCGGGTTCGATTTACGCCCCCAATTATGCAGCAGCGCTCAGAGGTCGAGTTAAAAGTCAGAGCGATGTAGCTTCTCTAAACTTTTACTAATGCATCAAACCCAGCGGTGAAGATGCTGTCGGTGTCAGAGGGGACGGAGAAACATACGGAATGAAAGCAGCGGGCGTCGATTCCGGCACTGACACCGAAACGGGGCATCATTAGGGTTCAAACAAACAGCTACTAATCTATAAACGGGGTCAGCTTTATAACCAGAGGTTAGAAAAGTTTTACCTGAACATGTAGCTGAAACTACGGTCTAAAGTCTCACTGAAATATACATGAAGTATAATACTGCTGCTGCTGCTGCTGCTGCTGCTGCTGCTGGACCACACGGTCAGGTGTCGGAATCACAGACTAATGGGCAGTAACCGTACGGTTCACTAAAGTCACTCACGGGTCGGTAAGAATTCCAAACAGCATCAGATTTTAAATTTTTTATACTCTGTACTCTGTTCACGGCGCGTCCACTGGAACTAATTCATCTCTTAATTAGGACCTTTATTTGCATGTAATGCTTCAGTAACATTCGGACACTTTACTTTAATTGCAGGTTTAACAGAAAGCAAGCATTTGTTCAGCATGCTGGGAATAAAACCAACCGCGGGAAATAAAGCCGGGTTTAAATCTGTTTCTGTTTTTCAGTCTGGAGGTAAGATCAATCTGCAACACGTTACTCAGCAATCAGCGTTCACTTTTAAAAAGATGACAAGATTACATCACAGAAGATTATAAAGATTAAGAAACCAACTCTTGGGGGAGGGGTGGCTCAGTGGTTACGATGTTGGACTATCAATCAGAAGGTTGTGGGTTCAAATCTCAGCTCTACTGAAGTTGGGTCACTGAGCAAGACCCTTAACCCTCATTGCTCCAGGGGGTATGTAACCCTGTGTTCTAATCTCAACCAAGTTGGGATATTTGTAAGTCGCTTTGGATAAAAGTGTCTGATAAATGTAAACGTACGATGATTTTGCTTTTAATAAACGCATTTATGAACCAAATCTTGTTTTTTATTAAAGTGTGTTTGTAAGTGTTGTATAAAACAAATAAGACACTTGTGAGTAAATCATGGGAAAGATGTAGAACTGTACTCCCTTTGTGGCATGGTGGCATAGTGGTTAGCATGTTCTCCTTTCAGCCCTGGGGATTCCCGTTTTGTAAATTTTCCATTTTCCATTTTACAGTGAAAATGCTGTTGTTCTTTTTTTCTTATTTTTTTTCATTAATAGCGCCCCCAATGGTCATTCCACAAATTTTACCTACTGCACTCTTGAATGTCTTGGGACCACCTATCATTGTCCATTTTCATCATCGCTCAACCCCTCCCTTTTCTCAAGGAAAACTTAACGGGGTATTATGAGGCACGTCCATGTCACATGATCACATGATTAAATTCAAAGCAACGGGCAAAAACAGAGACGTGATTTTTGTGGAGAAAATCGATGATCACTGAAACCAGTGATTAACAAAACCGAGGCTCTGCTGTATTGTGTGTTTTTTAATTTATTTTATTTTAATGGTGGATCCAAAAACGTATTTGTACAAACTGTACTTTGCGTCGTATTGTTCCCACTATTGTCCCAATAATAAAAGCCCTTTCGAGGTCAGACAGAGGGTATAAACACCGCTGTACTTCCTCAGTGCCTCGCTCGCCTGCTGCATCAGCCCTTCATTACCCCGAACGCCCCGGCGGCCTGCAATTCAGCCGCCGCTGATATGAAGATCTTGTTGTTTCAGGTGTTTCAGTGCAGCGTTGCTGTTAATGTGAGGATCTAATCCGTCAAAGCCAGGTTTCAAAGACAAGAGTCAGAGCCGATTAAAACGCCGCGTTGATGACCGTATTGGACAAAGTCCGGGGGGCTCGGGGTGCTGCACTGAAAACAGAACGGCGAGTCCATGGCGGTGCTACGTGATCCCCGTGTGAAACCAGCAAACGGCGGAATGAGGTGCAAACTGAACCTTTACACCAGAGAGTTTCCCATGTTCCCAAACGTTCTGTGTTCTCATAATTATACTGTTAACAAAACCAACAGGATTTTAATCTAATGCCTCCATTCTTCAGAATCTGAGTTATTATTAGCCGTCAGAATGACTTTCACTTCCCTTCCAGCGCTCTTGTACTTTCTTTGACCTTGCCGTCATTATTCTCGGCTAAAAACCCATTACCTGTTGAAAGTGTAGATCATTGTCTGTGATGGTGCTACTAATGTCAGAGCCTGCACAAGGACTCCTACAACCTCGTCCGACGTCTAAAGAGGGAATGACGGATTATAAAACGGAAGCACCAGATAAAAGCTGCTGATTGTATTTGGGATCTTTAGGATATTTGTCATATAAACACAGTACAGGTAGGTTTTTTATATTTGAACACATAACAAAGTGATATATAATTATGGACAGCACTGTGGTGTGGTGGTGGTAAGCACTGTAGTATATCGTAGTCTCTAGAATAGTATGAAGCAAGAGTGACCTTGTAAACAAACTGTGTTGTGGTGCCAGTAGTGCTGGAGGTACAGGAGGTACAGGAGTTACTGGGGTGCTGGAGGTGCTTGAGGTATTGAAATTAGAAGTACTGAAGATGTTGGACGTACTAGAGGTGTTGGAGGTACTAGAGTGTTTGATGTACTGGAAATTCTAGAGGTGCTGGATGACCTGGAAGTACCTGGGGTGCTGTAGGTGCTGTAGGTTCTGGAGGTGCTGTAGGTTCTGGAGGTCCTGAAGGTTTTGGAGGTGCCTGAGGTTCTGGAGGTGCTGTAGGTTCTGGAGGTGCTGGATAACCTGGAGGTACCTGGGGTGCTGTAGGTTCTGGAGGTGCTGGATAACCTGGAGGTACCTGGGGTGCTGTAGGTTCTGGAGGTGCTGTAGGTTCTGGAGGTTCTGGAGGTGCCTGAGGTTCTGGAGGTGCTGTAGGTTCTGGAGGTGCTGTAGGTTCTGGAGGTTCTGAAGGTGCCTGAGGTTCTGGAGGTGCTGTAGGTTCTGGAGGTGCTAGAGGCATAGAAAGTACTGGAAGTGCTGGATGCACTAGAGGTGCTGCAGGTACTGAAGGTCCTTGAGGTACTGGAGGTACTGGAGGTGTTTGAAGTACAGGAAGTGCTGGAAATGCTAGAGGTGCTGGAGTAATTGAAGGTACTGAAGGTGCTTGAGGATTCAGAAAGGGGGTGATTTAGAAAGGGATCCAAGGAAATCCACGTGGACATGCGGAGAACAAGGGAACTCCACACAGATTAGAACCTGGACCACAGTGCTGAGAAGCGGACGTTTTAACCACTACATCAACGTGTCTATATTCAAATTCTTATATATAATTCTTTATAAACAAAAAACAAATTGTATACAGTGATGATGTGGCTGCACTTCTCTGAAGGAAAGCTGAATTAATTTACGGCTGATGAAGCAGTTCTTCTGCTGGGTTTAGAAGATGTACAGACGCGTGTACTCCTATCTGAAGTGCTTTCTTTATTATAAAAGGCCACAGCACTCGAAAAAAAAAAATAAAAAGCCTTTTTATAAAACGCGTTCAGAGATTGTTGAGGATCCGGTGTGCTGTGCTTTTGAGCAGGACCCTTACCCTTCACTGCTCAGGGGGCTATGGAATTCAAAGAGTTTCAGAAAAGGTTTCTGTCAGAAATGTGTCGAATCAAACCCTGAAGATTCATGCACGATATACGCCAGAGGAACGATTACCACGCAAAATGTGGACACGCCCCTCCTCAGTACTATGAGCTTATATATACACAACATGTAATTAATGCAGCCTAGGGGATTTTAGGAAGGTGGGATACTACAGGGAGGTGGGCATCCAGAGACTGTTGTGTGTGAAATTGGTATGTTCTCCCCATATCCAAGTAGATCTGTTAGTTTTGTATGATTTGATTTCCTTCCACAGTTCAAAGACATGCAGGTTATATTAGAGATACCACGTTCCTCCCAACGGTGGCGTAGTGGTTAGCACGTCCGCCTCTCAGCGATAGGGCTCCAGGTTCGAATCCTAATCTGGCTAGTGTTTGCATGTTCTCCTCATGTCATGTGGGTTTTCTGAGGGTTCTCTGGTTTCCTCCCACATGGATTTAAGATTGGCTGTTTTATATTGCCCCTATCTAAATTGCCCCTATATAATGCGTGTGACCAGCGATAGACTGACCCTTGAACGTAGTGGAGGTGTGAATCAGTGTGAAGACGCAGGAAAATCACTGACCTTCATTCCAGTGTGTGCCAGGATAAACCTAGCATCCATGTGAGACAACGAGAAGCAACATAGAAAATAAATATATAAACAGGAGGGTGGCATTCTATGCCCGTATTCATTATGCCCTGGCGGCGCTGACGTGGTTCTGACCCAGCATGTGTGGTAATGGATCATGGGTGGACAATTACAGCTGGAGTCAAATAAAGAATTCTTTGTGGTTTCTGAGGTCCATCTCCTGTTCTCAGTGTGATGTTTGGAGACGTATGAGGCCTGAGCACGTTCGGTTCTCGGGTTCCGTTCATCATCCTCGTAATGAAGTGTGAGGGTTCTGTTGGACTCTGTGGTCTGGAGGCGGCAGAGGAAGCATGCGGCGTTTTCAGATCATTTATAGCTCGGTCCCCGCATGCCTCGCATCGCTCTAGTGAGCGTGTCTCGCAGAAATACCTTCAGCTGAAGAGCTGGTATCCGGGATCCAGCTCTCTAATTACCTTTAAAAAAAAATCTGAATCTGAATTCTCCTCTTTATGAGCTGCTTATTAAGTAGCAACAGCGAGTGATGACCATGTAACCACTGATGATGCAACTATATCATATATAAATGCAATAATGTGCAGTGTGTGTGTGTGTGTTGGGGGGGGTGGGGGCTTTTAGGATTCAATTTCATTCTAAGTGACCTACAGGTATCTTAATTTGATGGTGGGGGGCCGAGTACAGGAGCAGATATGAAACCACATACCACATTAAACCACATTAAGGGCCTTGATTGAGGATCCACATTGGTAATCCCGCTGGAAAAGAACCTGCAAACTCCCACATCCTGACCCTGGAACAACCACGCCCATGTTCGTTTACTTACATTTATATTATACTAACAGAATGCCTGTCCTGCCCTTCTTATAATTTATCAGGTTTTCCGAGGACACCATAAAGAATGACGGAGCCGAGTTTCAGCTTTGTAGTTACTCGCCAAGGCACCAATCCATCCGAGGTGCTGCGTTCAATGACGATAGCCAACGAACAATCGAATGTAGAAAAGCGAGAACCCATTACTTTTTCCAAAGACATAGTAGGTAATCATGACGCCGAGTCTTCTCAATGCGACACTGAAGGGGTCTTGTGTTCGATGGCAACATCCAACGATCCAAATGAACGTTGGAAAGCAAGAACCCCATTACTTTTACCAACGACATGGTAGGTAACCACAGTGGGAATATCGGTGATGAGTAAGTCAGGGCTCAGACAGAGATAAACTTTAACCCGCTGACCTTGGAACCTTCAGCCCAACACTGTACCCCATAGCTACACACACACAGCCATACACATTATACAACAACGACTAATTAACACGCACAGAGACCCAGCGGCAATGGAACGCCACCAAACTGCAGCGTTCACACTGATATCCCAGATAGCAGACGGGCCACCATGAGGCCAAAAATATCCGGGAGGCAACTAAATACAACAGACGGGAAGAGAATTAAACGTACGTGCTGCTAGCTGCAACAAATAAATCTGTTGAGTTCGATCTTTTTTTTTAAAATTTGCTAACCAATTCTTTCCACGTTTAATCCCAGGTTCATTGGTCTTTCAAAAAGCCCCCTCCCATGATTCCTCTGTCTTTCTCTCCTTGCCTGTAATTTCAGTTCTGACCTCAGGCCATGTGTTTCTGCCACTTTGAAACAGTGGGGATGCTAAAAGCATCGGCGGGCTGTTGTACGAAATCGAGCTTCCCCGGGCACGTTACCCAAAAAGAAAAGCAAAAATAAAACAGAAGGTTCAACGGAGGGTCAGATGGTGCTCTTTTCTCTCGGTTACTGTCAGCGGTGTTTGTACAACAAGCTAAAAGCAAAAAGGACATCCCAGGTGGCCCATGTGTGTCTCTACTGCAACAGCGGAGAGTAAAAGACACAGGTGTGGAAATCAAACCCGATGCGTAGAGAAGAGAAACCAGGAGCTGTTGGTCATGTGGAGAATAAAGAGCAAAGGGTTTGGAGTAACTTATAAACCATGAAACAGATTTACTGTAATAAAACTGGGCCGCCTTATTAACCCTCAGGCGATCCTTCAAAAAAATTCCTGTTTTGATCGTAGGGCTAAGAAAGGTCCGGCCCCTTTACTGCTATAAAAATATAAATGGAAGGGAATGAGACAGGATTCCACAACACAGGAACAGGATGTATTCAGCGACCCGACGCGACTACGTTAAAGAATACCTTTGCATCAGACATGTTGCCGGGGAGAAAGGTAGAGAGCTCCATCCTCCTGCCTCCATGAACGCAACTCCAACTCGGTCCGCCCACGTGCAGCTGACATCATACCTCCAGCATAGGGCCCTGAACGTGCCATCGCGGCCCACGTAGCTTCCTCCATCCACCCGCACTGATGGCCACGCATAAGCGGCAGGTCCCTAAGACTCAGGCAGCAGTCTGCACCTACCCGATTAATACGAGCCAGTCTCATCCTGTCTTGTTCTCCGATGTGCAAAGTCTGGAAACTCCGCTTGCCTCTCACAAAGGCAGCTTGGGTCGTGGTGTGCAGCCCCGCTGGAGAACATGCCACGTGCGTTCTCATTCACATCCCAGGTTTCGGCACCAATGTAACGGGGGTGTGAAAGAAATGAGGACCGGAAACAGGATTCTATCTTATAAAGCTGCACACGACATCAGGTGTGCTCATCAGGGTGGCTTATCTGCGAGTCGACTCCGCCTCTTCTCCCCTGCATCACAATTATAGGTTAATCTTTTAAAAAAATACTTTTGCCTAAAATATGCATATGAAATATAACAAAACTTTGATTTTCAACCCTTCATAAACCTTTTCAAGTTTATTAATTAAAACATACACTTGAAACATTGAAGCATTGTTTAAAAACCCCTTTGCCTATTTTTTTTATTTTTTAAAAAATGGTGGGGGTAGTAATAGTTATCTTATTGGCTGTCAATGGGATGTTTTTTCGTTTTACATTTACATTTACATTTAGTCATTTAGCAGACGCTTTTATCCAAAGCGACTTACAAATGAGAGAACAACACAA
>JAOUQT010326902.1:0-13716 GCA_025769995.1 Xyliphius kryptos
TTTTTTCCTTTTAAATTTAGCAGCGAAAAATAAATAAATAAATAAAATGGAATGAAATGAATATGTGTTTTTATGTACATTTATGGACATTAACAGTTGCTTATAACAAGTATTTCTAAGCGTTATGATTACTTTATGAGGCTTTATAAATGTGTTAATAATGCATTATGAATACCGGATTTATGGTAAGTGTTACCAAATTTACTTCTCTGTATCATATGCTTTTTTATCATATGTGTATTTCTCTTCTACATATGTTGTTCTTTCTCATGTTTTTTTGCTAGTGAATGTCCTTATTAAACCCTGTAAGTCTTCTCAGGGAGATTTTATAGGGTTCATTTAATTACCTTCCTTCCCTAAATTGAGTGATCTGGTTCTTGTGGCTCTTGGCTGGATGTTGTCATGCTGTGTTAACAGAATCACTTGTGGAGCTTTCCTCAGTCTGACCTTTCCTCCACATGCAGTGATTACAGGCCAAACAGAAACCTGAGTTGCTCCACAGCATGCAGTTTAACATGTGTGTTATGCACAAACAGTATTCATGAACTGAACAATACAGACGGTATTAGTGTATGGTTAAAAGAAGCCTTTATGAAGGATGAATATTATTGCTAGTTTATATGCAGTAAATAAAATCTTATTCTTTAAGTAACCCTCCTAAAGTGATTAGCTTTTTCATTAATGATACACAATAGCTAAGAGCAAAGAGCTACACAATAAACATATTTTGTTACATTGTTCTTAAAATTATCTATGTATAAAGTTTAGTGTGTGCATGTGTGTACACATTAAAAATCCACACCGTTGCTTCGATTACTACTACATTTGACTCAGTTATTCTATGGGAACATGCGAAGGTTTATATACTCTTCACAGCCACCAAGAAGTAGCTCAAGGTGCTTTATTTTAGTTGGGCGTCAACCGCACGGCTTGATTTAGGGCATGTTAATGTGTCTTTGGTATGGTAATAATGTGAGTCATGGGTGTGTTTTGTGCACAACGTGCAATAAACCAATTAGTGTGTCACTTTCAATTTCCTATAAAAGCCAGATGCAGTCTGACTTTGGCGGATTTCTATTCTATGAGCATTGCACCTAAATTAATGTTTACACTATTTACAGGAAACATTGTCATGGCTGGTAAAAAAATAAACAATAAAGCATTTAATGTTCATCAGGCTGGCATGGTGGTGTAGTGGTTAGCATGTGCGTCTCTCAGTACTTGATTCAGGTGCGAATCCCAATCCGGGTTTTTTCTGTGTCTGAGTGGGTTTTCTCTGGTTTCCTCCCACAGTCCAAAAATATGGATTTGGGGTAATATAACCTCTCCTATATACCCCTATACATCCCATTCTGAAACGCTTAAAACATTCTCTCTTGGATAGACAAATGGAAAACCCCTGCGACCCTAGGTAATGATTACGCGAAAGATATTGAGATTAGATGCATTAATCATTAAATATACTCAATATACTCCAGATCATTCCAGCTTTATACACTGAATACCTGTAGCGATGATTGTGTTTCACACTTGTTGATTTAATTTCTATATATTTAACCCTACCACTGATCTCTAGACATAATGGCAGAGCTATCACAATTTTTGTTCATCCTATTTTTGCAAGTTAAAAATATTTCATTTAATGTAGCCCTACAGGGTAACAAAACCTAAACCAAATCTCTGTTAACCACTTGAAACATTTTGTACTGTAAAAATGAATGCAATTTTAGCTATTAATTTGTATGCTATTTAACCAGCTGTGTTATTTGTTATTTTCTCAGATTGCTAAAGAGCAAAATGTGGATATGCCACCAGAGCATGATCCAATCAGGGAACAGGGCTGGTACCTGAGCCGCAAGCTGAGGCAGCGTCTGCACGAGGAGCAGGGCGTGCAGGGCTGCACCGTCGTACAGTTCTTAGGAGACTCTGTCCTAATTCCAGCAGGAGCCATGCACCAGGTCTCTCTCACTCACTGCTTCATTTACTCATTAAACTACACACTGTATGTAAACACATAGATTCATTAGACTGTCAGACTAGAAGATCAACGACTACATTTAAGCTCAGTATTACAGTTGTGTAATGTAAATGTGGAAATTCTAAACAGAAGTAGAGAAATGATCTTTAATTGACCTTATTTAAATTAACTTTTCAAGCACCAATACCTAGAGTATTAATGAACCAATGAAACTGATTTAAAGACATGTTCTGTTAAGGTTATTTGGTATTATAATGAAATAATTTGGGAATGATTACAATGATGTAAATGTTGGCATCATTATACTGGGTACTATATACTGGATCCCGCACCCAACTAACTACCACTACAATACAAATACAATGTTTAATGAGAAAGCACTTTTTATCCTGCCTAATTTTAACCCAGGAAACTTCTTGCTGTTTAGTGTAAAAGCTGTGCTGTACTGTTAACTGATCATTAAACAATGGTATTGTTACTTGTGTTAATGCTTACTTGTTTAAGGAAGTGGATTTATACAGGTGCTGGTTATGAAATTAGGATATTATGAAAAAGTTTATTTATTTCAGTGATTCTATACAAAAAGGAAAAATTATGTATTATATTTATTAATTACACACAGACTAATATATTGCAAATGTTCATTTATTTTATTTTGATGATTATAACTAACAACTAATGAAAATTCCAAATTAAGTATCTTGGAAAATCAGAATATAGTGAAATGGTTCAACATTAAAGACACCTGGTGCCACACTCTAATCAACTAAATAGCTTAAGATGCCTGCAAAGGCCTTTAAATGGTTTCTCAGTCTAGTTCTGTAGGCTACACAATCATGGAGAAGACAGTCGACAGTTGTCCAAAAGACGATCATTGACATCTTACACAAAGAGGACACAACACAAAAGATCATTGCTAAAGAGGCTGGCTGTTTACACAGCTGTGTCAAAGCACATTTTCATAGATGTGGTTGAACCAATTCAAGATGTGGTCGAAATAAGTGTACAAGCAATATAGGAATAACTGCACCCTGGAGTGGATTGTGAAGCAAAACCCATTTAAAAATGTGGGGGAGATTCCCAAATACTGGACTGCAGCCAGAGTCGATGCTTCAAGAACCACCACGCACAGACGTATGCAAGACATGGGTTTCAGCTGTCGGATTCCTTGTGTCAAGCCACTCTTAAATAAGCAGTTCAGTTCAATGTTACAGAGTCTGGAGGAAGAGAGTAGAGGCACAGAATTCACATTGCTTGAGGTCCAAGTTCCCACTGTCAGTGATGGTCTGGAGTGACATGTCATCTGCTGGTGTTGGTCCATTGTGTTTTCTTAGGGCCAAGGTCAATATAGTCATCCACCAGGAAATTTTAGAGCACTTCATGCTTCCTTTTGCTGATCAACTTCAAGGAGATACAGATGTCATTTTCCAACAGGACTTGGCACCTAAACATGGCGCAAAAGCTACCAATACCTGGTTTAAGGACCATGGTATCCCTGTTATTAATTGGCCAGCATAGTCACCTGACCTAAACGCCATAAAAAATCTATAGGGTACTGTGAAGAGGAAGATGCAATACACCAGACCCAACAATTCAAAGAGCTGAAGCCCACCTTGGCTACATTTCAGTTATCCAACATTCCATTTCAGTTATCCAACATTATTTTTTGTTTGTTTGTATTTGTCTTAAGCAATATTCAAATTTTCCAACAATAGAAAATATAAGGTACATAGAAATATAGAAATATAAGGTAAATATAATGAATATAATTATGAAAATAATACAAGGTTTTACTTTTTGAATAGAATTACTAAAAAACTAAACTTTTTCATGATATTAAAATTGTATGCACCTGGATAAACTGCTGGACAGGTTGATTTAATTCTTTTGCTCTTGATTAAAAATATTGTTTGTCATTGACCACAATTTATTGTTAGGTTGTTGCATAAGACAACAGGTAGGTAAAATTAAAGAAAATTTATAAACAGTGTATTAAAAAGAAACTATTTATAAAAACTCCACACTCACATCCGATTGAATGTATTAAGTATAAAAAATGTTTTCTAAATCAGGACAAAAAAAAAAGGGTAAGAAATGATGCAGTCAGGTCTCATCTCTCTTCTTCATCTCCACAGGTTCAAAACCTACACAGCTGTGTTCAGGTGATCAATGACTTTGTCTCGCCGGAACATGTGGTGCACTCATTTCACCTAACCCAGGAGCTGCGCTCCTCCAAAGAGGAAATCAATTATGAAGATAAGCTACAGGTATAGGTCACGCCAATGCTTCTCTCTTTCACACACACACAATTCAGTTATCATACCTGTGGGCTCAAAGTTTGAAATCTGTATAAAAACAAAATCTTTGATAAACTAGCCTTCCACCACATAATCCAGCCCGTTTTTTAAAGTGAACTCTGGCCGCATTTAAATGATTTCCAGTTTCTTTAACTACAAATGGCCAAATTACAGAATGCAGTTTATGAACACGTTCTGGAGGACAGTATATTTTATATCTCGCATTTATACAAATGTGAAGTGGTCAGAGGTGTGGGTTATTGTGATGTCACAGCTAGACAAGCAGCTCAGCCAATCAGATTTAAGGATTGGAACTATCAGTTTTATAGTAAAGCATTATCAATACCGGCCTTATGTAAAGAGTTACCAATTGTTTTTCCTTGCCGCAGTCTGTTCAGGCTTGTTTTAAGAAAATACTTTCAGGATTGAAATTTATAATGTCGCTGACAGTTTCTCTACCTCTCCCTCACTCACTTGCTCAGGTCAAGAACATCTTTTACCACTGCGTAAAGGATGCCGTTGGAACATTAAAGCGGTGTAATGCTGAGGCGCAGGAGGAAGAGGAGGTCAACTCATGACCCTTCTCCATGCTGCTGCCAGCGCGCCTTCATCACTTAACCCCAAATATGCACACTAACCTTCACGTCCTGAACCTCCAGTGCCAAGAGAAGACAGACAGATGCTATTTATTTGTTACTGACACCACAGCAGTATAGTTCGAGCGCATCAGGATAACTGTAATTTTACAGCAAATCAAAAAACTGAAGCTCGGCTGTTTCACAACATTCAGATTAGTTCGTCAGTTCTTTGGTTTTGTTCTTTTTCATTGCTGTTTCCTTTCATACTGTATATTATTTCTGTGAAGATGATGTATTTATTTTTCCGAGGTCTACGCTACGTTCTAGATCAAATGTAAATGTGACTTGTACAGTTTGCTAATAGAGATCCTGCCACAGCTCAGTACGCACACGCGGAACAGTGAGAGGGATCCAAACACCAGCTATTGCCTGTAATTTGGGAATCGATGCTGAAATTGCAGTTCTCATGCCATATCTTAAAAAAAGTAACATTTTAAGAATAAGAATAACTGCCAAACTATTGTAAACATTGTAAAGTTATATTGTGTAAAGAAAGCCTAAATGAATAAACACACTTCAGCATTTTATTAAGAAGTATTCACTGTAAAATGGAGACATTTACAAAAAAGTTGTAATTTATTTAAGAAAAGTGTCGTTTCTTCCTGTTTTTAAGATTTACTATGGTGAAGTTTTGAAGTTGATAATAAAAAATGATATACTTACTATGCTGTGTAAATATATACATATATACATTCACTGATGTATTTTTTTAAAACACGGCTTGCTTCAATTTCAGATTTTAAAAGTGCAAATGTTACATGCTTTGTACATTAAAGTTCAAAGGGTTTTACATTTTCCATTAAAATGGATTTATCAAAGTGTTGCCTTTGTCTTTTGTTTCTCATAAATAACTAAATGGTGTACAGAGGGACAGATGGGACGTCTCATTGGTTATGTGACGGGTTACATTCGGTCAGTGTATCTCTAATGAAAACATATTGATCTGCCTGATGCTCTTCAGACTTTTAACCTCCTGGTTCTTTTTCTTTAAAGACTGGTTTGGTTTATAAGGGCAGCATACAGAGGAGAGTACGACAGACAGACAGGCTGAAAAAAAAAATCAAAAAACTTTTGCACGGTTTGATAAGTCTCTACAGTGAGTGTGTGTGTGTGTGTGTGTTCTTAGTGTGCCTCATTAATGAGCCCCAGACATCAAAGACCTGCTCGGCTCGCATAACTGTCTGCTATTTATCTACATTTCTGCGGTATGAAAGAGAAACAGCAGTAGTGACACAGTAGCAACTAAGTAAATCTTGGTGAGAACAGCCAACTGGAGTTAACTTCAGCAATCCAAATCCATCCATCCACACCGCTACATTTAGGAGTGGTACAGGTAATACTTGGCATTAAGTTACATCACTGCTCACTGCTATTTGACTGACATTTTAGCATTAAAGTTTACTTAAACAAAAAAAAAAAATCTTTGCTACACTTGCTGGCCTCTTTATACATTTGTTTTTCGATTACAATATAGATGCACTTTGTGGTTTTTACAATTACAGAATGCAGTTCCGCCTGTTTCTCTACATGCATCTACTTTTCCCTTTGTACCTTATGAGTATCATAAAACGGGTAGTTCCCAAAATCTGATTGGCTGAGCCGTTTGTTCAGCTGTGACATCATTGACGATAATCACACCCCTGACCACTTTACATTTGTATCAATGTGTGATATACAATACATTATTCTCCTGCTCAGTTTCCATTAACTGCATTTTGAAATTTGGCCACTATGGCAGTATTTGTTAGAGAAACAGGACACACACTGTTATGAATTAGAGCAAATACTTTTAAATGTGAGTGTGAGAGAGCGCTACTTGTTACGGAAAAGGCGGGACGTAATTTGTAGACCGGATTGCGCATGCGCAAATCCCGTTTTCACGAGGTTTATGTTTGAATTTCAGAGCACTAATAATTCTGTCATACCAGATATTGCTGTAGGTATTAATGACACAACATAAATTTGATTCAGTGCAATTTCAATCCTTGGCAAAAAATGATGGGAATCATGGGATTAATTTATTTTGCTCTGTAGTAACCCTTCTTGAAGAACATAATTCATTATCTTCATAATACAATTTTCTTTTTTTAAAACGTGTTGAAATTGAAGGGTTACTTTGACAAGGGTTTTTTAGGGTTTCCTTTTACTGACTTTAAAAATGTGCATTTTTTCCTTTTTTTTGGTGAGTGTAGAGCTGAAATAATCAGGTTTGAAAATGCATTACTCCTAATTCTTGTCTGTATTCACATATTCTGAAAGGTTTAAATTTACAACATAAGTCCATATAAGTTACATAAGTTACATATTTCACCAATTTGTTAGCATTACATTATGTGCATGCACAAAAGATGCTTCCTGTAATTTTGTATTTCAACTTCAATGAAGTTGTCTAAAAAAATATTTGACAGGTCCTTAATAGAATCTAAGAACATTTGTGTACACAACCATACTAGAAATAGAACATTCACCTATGAAAAGTACGGCAATACTTAGTAAGCAGGTGTGGGGTACTTTGCAATCTATTAAAATTAAAATATTCATAACATGCTGGACTATTCTTAAATAACCCAGAAGGTGGTTGTTAAAAAAAGGATTTGCCAAAACAAATTATGCATAAAGTAAATTACTAAACAAAACTATATATAGAATAGGATTGGGCCAAACAATTCCCACAGCCCAATAGTTTTGACCTATCTTAGATTTCAGACAACAGTATACATTTGGGTACTAAAGTAAGAAATCTGATTTCTTCATAACTGTAAAAATAAATAAATAATAAAAAATCCTGAGGCACTCATCTGTAGAAACTGTATTACAGGGAGGTATTAATTTAAAGTAGCTTTTTATATTTGTTCATTATTTGTCACCTGCTTGAGCACATTTTTTTTTAACGACGTAACAACTTCTGTTTTTCCAAACTGGACCAGCCTAAGAAAAGTTATTGTACAGGTCTCTAAACTTTCAACAAAATTGTGCAGTTTGAGAAATTAACTCAAATTAAATTAACTCAAACAAGAACCTCGTGAAAACTGGATCTGCACATGCGCAATCCAGTCTACAAATTATCTCCCTCCTCTTCCATAACAAATGGCACTAATTTGATATTTGCTCTAATTCATAACAGTATGCATGCTTCGAACAGTTATACATTATAGTAGTACGTTTGCGTTATTTCAGTGTGTGTAACTGAGTCTGTAGTAGTGTGTGAGAGAAAAGAAAAGTTTAAGAAAAGTTTAAGTTCAACACGGCGCCTCATACCTGTAATCACACAACGCATGTAGAAAAACCTCAGTATTTACAAATATGACAAACATTGTAAATACAGTTCTATTGATATCACAGTGTTTTTAAAAGTCCAAAATAAAATGTGTGTTGCATCTCACAAGCATTTAGAACAGCACTTACTTTATCTAACCTGCTGATCTTTATCTTTAACCAGTTCCTCACCAACAAATGACTTTGCAAAAATTGCCTTAACTGATTGGGACACAAATATTGCAATAAAGGCAAAAAGAAAACCCCTTACCACAACAAACAGTGATATCACATGTATTATTGACCACTTTTCCAATGTGTGATGATTGTTTGCTCTCAGTATTCACGCTTATGTGTTCTCAGAAAAAACAGCGTACTTGTTATTCCCACAGTTCGCGTTTGGATCAAATGTTGGGAGCTGGAACATTAAAATGAGGCCGAACTCCTGTAGTCTGATCCTGACATCCATACAATTCTGTAACCAAAAATGGTACAATACCAGTGTCCCGGTTCACCATAGTACCTTTACACCCAATGACATGAAGACACTTTTTTTTCATGGTTTGTGTAAAAGAGGCAAAAGAACAAACAGAACTATAATAAAAACTAAACAACCAAGAAGAATTTATCATAAACACTTTTTAATATTTGTCACATACAAGAACTGCCATTCATGCATGAACAAAACAGTTTGTTTTCATTCTGACATCCCATTTTTTCTTAAACACAAAGTGAAAGTGAAACCAGTTCAGATGCACCTGATTACATCTGTAAGATAAAATTTGCCATTAAATAAAAAATAGCGATTTGGTTCCCTCTAAACAACACACACACACATACATACATACACACACACACACGACAACAGCTCACATTAAAAGTTCCGAATCTGATTTTGCTCCTGGTACAACTTGATCCGCTCCTGATTTGTGTGATGTTGCTGAAGTGTAGTGTCCGATTGTGTACCGACTCTCAGCCTCTGCATATTTAGTTGATAATCAATCACACCATTACCTGACAAAGAGAAATTGTGCCACTGAAAGTCAGTTGTCCATTGATACAGTACTAATTAGGCTTAACTTAAAAATTCTTAAATGACCCCCATGTCGGTCAAGTACATATGTGCCACAGTTCACAAATTCCTGGCTTGGCTGGTCACCAAATGCTGAATGAAGGACAGCTGTGTGAGGGCTAAAGCAAAAATAAAAATGAACCAACAATTAAGAGCAAGGATCAAAAGCACTGAACTGCTCTGCTTTGTGGCTACTCGTTGGATAATGTGGCATGTGTTATTGCTTCCTGTGGTCAGTTATGGATTTCATTCTTTTAGCATGAGGCCTAAATGTGATGAAGACGCAGAGCAGTTTGTGCTGCTGATACAAATGAAGCAACTCTACAGCACTCAGAGCAAAGTTCCGGTAGGAACCAAGTTCAGGAGATTCCTCTGACTAAAAGTTGAATTAAAAACGTCAGGACACAACTGGAGGCAGTGAAACTGCATGATGGTGGTTTCTATCCCAAGCATGTGTACACACACACACACACACACACACACACACACACACACACACACACACACACACACACACACACACACACACACACAGTTCACAGTGCTCACTGTCTGTGAGAATTGTAATCTTGGTTCTTCTAGAGGCTCAGCACTCCTCCTGATAAATAATCAGGGCATGATGAATTCTGAATGACTTCTGTAGTGCTCTTATCTCAGAGCAGGTTTCGACCATCAGCTCTCAAATTAGTCCCTTTTAATTTAATTTAATGAGAACACAATGGAAAGACTGAAAAAGGCACAGCAGTCCTAAAGTCCTGCACAGAGAGTTCTGTGTCTTTTTATATAGATGGTGTTAGCTACAGATCGTTGACGGGAAACTAGTTTAAAGAATAGAGCAAAATTTGCATCCACCGACTTAACACAAGTCGTCTGTGGATGTCGAGGCGAACACCACATTGTGAGATCCTGAGTGGTGTACTGGTGCCGATGGCCGAGACGTCTCCCTTTAGTGTCATCTTAAGGTTCCTCCTTGTCTAGCAGCTCCTGCAGAATGTCCTCAGGCAACACAACGGAAAGCTCATGTGTGGGCATCTCCAGTGGCGGCAAGTGCGGGATTGTGATTCCTGCAGCCCTGTGCTGATCAGGTGTCGTGGGCATTAACCACAGCTCAGAACTTTCCACCAAGTGTGTGTCACCATCATTTTCCCGCCGCAGGCGCACATTCTCTTGACGCAGTTGCTCGTTTTCCTTTGTCAGACGCTCGTTATCAGCAAGCAGTCGCTCTATTAGCCGACGTAGGTCCTCGATGGTGGTACGCTGCTCCTCCAGACGAGTTTTGTCATCTTTAAAGGCCTTGGTGCCCGGGCATGGATCCGGTACTGCAGCGATGGAACCTTTATTTTTGAGTAAGTACAGCCAGGTATCATAGTCACGCTCAGTGTAGGAGGAGGGGGTGCTTAGCTGAGCCTGACCCGATGCCTCAGAGCCAGAGGAGGGGACTGTCTGGAGGATGCAGGGCTTGTCCTCCCGCCTTGCCCGCTTCCAACGCTCCTCAATTAACCACTGTTGCTTTATGTGGCTGTCCCTCTGCAGCTCCAAAGACAGACGAGCCTAAAAACAAACAACTCATTAAAATTTTAACTGTTTTTCTTTATATAGTTTATAGGATGACCAAGAAAAAAAATTATATTGACATAAAAAGCAATCTTTGCTAAAGATCTGTAATGCACAATGGTTTAAATGCTAAAGTGCAGTACGATAAACTTGAAAAAATTAAACAACAAAACAACTAAAAGTTCATTTAAGCATTTTGTTTGCATATAAAAACACAAGAAAAATAATTAGTTGCAAAATGGCAAAACACATGGCTCTGGTTCTCATCCTGTGGTTCAGTTTATATGCTAGGCCTAATTTATTATATATAGAAAAAATTAAATATCACATGGTCATAAGTATTCAGAGCCTTTAGGTCAGGGCTTTAGCTGGGGCAGTCAAGCATGGTTGATCCGAATCCACTTCTTTGTTATTTTAGCTGTGTGTTTAGGGTCATTGTCTTGTTGAAAGGTGAACCTTCGGCCCAGTCTGAGGTCCTGAGCACTCTGGAAGAGGTTTTCTTTCATCTTTCCTTTAATTGCAACCAGTTATCCTGTCCCTGCTACTAAAATGGCAATGGCACAATGCTAACACCACCTTGTTTCACTGTTAGTATTATATTGGGCAGGTAATGAGCAGTGCTTGGTTTTCTCCACACAAACCGCTTAGGAACCTGGAGTGCTGCAGAAGTCTCTGAGCTCCTTGGTCAGTTCCGTCGACCTCGTGATTCTCACTTGCTCTGACATGAACTGTGAGCTGTGAGGTCTTATATAGGCAGGTGTGTGTGCCATTTCTAATCAAATCCAATCAGTTTGATTAAACACAGCTGAAGTCCAATTAAGAAGTAAAACCATCTCAAAAAGGATCAGAAGAAATGGACAGCATGTAGGTAAAATATGTGTCACAAAGTGTCTGAATACTTATGACCATGTGATATTTCCGTTTTTCTTTTTTAATACATTTGCAAAATAACTACATCTCAGTTTTGGGGTATACATGAGATATAAATGAGAAATAAAATGAACTTTTTTTAATTTTAGAAAATAACTGCAATAAAACAAAGATTAAAAAAAATGTAAAGGGGTCGGAATACTGTCCATATCCACTGTATTTTTGTGTTAATTGCATGTTTGGAAAGGACAATTATAGGAATCACCTAAGAAGTCAGCATACAGATTTCAGTCTGAAAAATATACTAATGTTTTGGGTCAAAGTAAACAATGACACTTATTTTCTCATACATGCCTCGTGATTTATATATACAGTATAAAAATCTAGAAAATTAAATACTTAAAAAAAATAAATTGCATGTCATTGAGGAAAATAAGTATTTGATCCCATAAAAACCATTACTAAATGTTGGCTCCATACCACTGACGCACCATAATCTCATTGAAGTCGTTACCTGTATCAGACACCTGTATAAAAGGCCACCTGTCAACAGACTCCGTGACATTCCAACATCTCTACCATGGGCAAGACTAAAGAGCTGTCTAAAGATGTCAGGTACAAAATTGTTGACATACACAAAGCTGGAATGGACGACAAAGCCATAAGTACGAAGTTGGATGAGAAGGTGACAACTGTTGGTGCAATTATACAGAAGTTGAAGAAGTTCAACATTACTGTCAATCAACCTAGGTCTGGAGCTCCATGCAAGGTATCACCTTAAGAATTCTCATTGATCATGAGAAAATTAGCCAAGAACTATATGGGATGAGCTGTTTAATGTCACTGTTAAAATTAATCTGGCATAAAATTATGAGACTTTTCATTTGTAATAAAACTTTTAAAGTCAGCGGGGATCAAATACTCATTTCTTCACTGTATAAATGTATATATACACACTACCGCTCAAAAGTCTAGGATCCCTTGCCAATTTTCAAACTTTTTGAAAGAAAAACAATGTCATGCAATTTACAAACAATGTTGTCCATTCCACAGTTTAAGTTGATCAGATGATTTATAAAGAATAAAAATGCTGACACTGGTGTTTGACGGGTTCTATTTAATGCAGCTGTCAGTCGACAGCCTGTGGGACGTCTTTCTCTCAAACTGCACACCCCAAAATATTTATATTCTTGCACAGTTGTGCATCGGGGCCTCTCTCTCTCTCTCTCTCTCTCTCTGTTCTGTTCTTGTTAGAGCCAGTTAGTGACACTTTTCGAAGAGAGTAGTTGACAGCATGATCAGATATTTTTAGTTTCTGGGCAATACCTCAAATTGAATAGCCATCCTTCCTTAACACAGCAATGGACTGACAGGTCTCTAAAAAAGGTTGTTTCTTTCTGGCCATTTTGAGCCAGAAAGCAAGCTAACAACTGCTGATGATGCAGATACCAAACTAACCTGGAATGTTGTGCTCCCTTTTATGCTCACTTATTAGTACAACAGTTTTCAGTTGTGCATCATAATTGAGCAAGGGTGGCCAAAAATCTTTAAGCGCAATAACATCCTTAACTTGCATTGGTGGCCATACCAATGAGAATATGACTAGAAGTAAAACAAGCCTCTATACAAATATAGGCTTTAATACAGTTTTATTCTTCAAAATAAAAATACAGCGGGTGAAATAAGTATTAAACACGTCACCATTTTTCTCACTAAATATATTACTAGAGGTGCTATTGACATGAAATTTTCACCAGATGTCAGTAACAACCCAAGTAATCCATACATACAAAAAAAAAAAAAAAAAAAAAAAAAAAAAAAAAAAAAAAACCAAAGAAGTCCAAAAAAAAAAAAAAAAAAAAAAAAAAAAAAAAAAAAAAATCAAACCATAGATGTCCAGAAATTAAATTATGTGGAATGGCACAAGGAAGAAAGTATTGAGCGTGAAGAAAGGGAGGTGGAAAAAGGCTTGGAGAGCCAAGACACCAGCTGAACTCTCTCAGTAATTAGAAAGCAATCCTGCCCCTTGTCAGTGCTAATTAATATCAGCTG
>JAOUQT010326921.1:0-13715 GCA_025769995.1 Xyliphius kryptos
TTAAATGCTCTAAATTGTCCTGTATAGGGTGTGTTGTGTGTGTGTGTGCCCAGCAATAGATTGGCACCCTGTCCTGGGTTTATCTGCCCAGCGCCCGAGACGTTCTGCCCTGGATGGGCATGGGGAACCGCACCGCGACCCTCATAAAGGAATAAGCGGAAGATTATGGTTGGTTGGATTATAATGTCAGAATTAACAGTGAATTATGGGGAGTTTATTTGGGGTTTTCTGGTAATCCACTAATGATTAGCAGTGATTTGGAAACATGATAAAAGAATACTTGGTAGTTTTCCATTTTCTTTTATGTCTCTTGTAGTTATCTCATCTCATCTTATTATCGTTTTATCTGCTTAATCCTCTACTAGGGTCGCGGTGGGGTTACCAATGCCCATCCAGGGAGAACATTTCGAGAGCAAGGCAGATACACGCAAAACAGGGCGCCAATCCAATGCTGGGCACACTCACTCACACAGACACACACACTATATAAAGGCAATTTAGAGCAGCCAATTAACCTTCAGTTTATGTTTTTGGACCGTGGGACGAAACCAGAGGACCCTAGAGAAAACCCACACGGTCAAAAAGAGAACATAGAAACTCCACCCAGGTTCGCTGGGGATTCAAACCTGGATTCACAGTGCAGAGAAACGAATGTGCTAACCACTACACCACCATGTCCCCCATATGTTCTCACTTGTGTCTTTTATCAATTAACAAGTATTTTCCTGAGGCATCTGAGTACAAGTATCTCCATGTAACGGGGCTTTCATTGGAAGTTGGAAGAACTGCACTTTTGAGGAATCCTATGTTTGTGCAATGCCACCACTAGGCTGCTCTAAATTGCTCCATACAGTGGGTGTGTAACCAGTGATGGATTGGCACCCTGCCCTGGGTGTATCTGCCCAGTGCCCAAAATATTCTTTCCTGGATGGGCATAAGGAACACCTCAGAGAAAGTCAAAGATAATAAGATGAGAAGTGACTGGACTGGATCGTTGCCCGGCAACGCATAAACAAACAGGAAGCCCATCCAGTGACTTGAATTCAGTAATTTATTTGTGTTCAAAATCGTTGATTTAATTGATTAACAAGATTTTTTTTGTTGTTGGTTGGGGTTTAATGTGATTCTTGGATTGACACCATCTGTACTTACACTATTTTGCCAAAATCATTCGCTCACCTGCCTTGACTAACATATGAGCTGGGTTCCATATGACATCAGACCACCCTTTGCAGCAAGAACAGCTTCAACTCTTCTGGGAAGACTATCCACAAGGTTTAGGAGTGTGTTCATGGGAATTTTTGACTATTCTTTTAGAAGTGCATTTGTGAGGTCACACAGTGATGTTGGACAAGAAGGCCTGGCTCTCAGTCTTCCAAAGATGTTCTATGGGGTTAAAGTCAGGAATCTGTGCAGGCCAGTTAAGTTCATCCACACCAGACTGTGTCCTCCATGTCTTTATGGACCTTGCTTTGTGCACTGGTGCACAGTCATGTTGGAGGAGGAAGGGGGCAGCTCCAAACTGTGCCCACAAAGTTGGGAGCATGGGATTGTCCAAAATGTCTTGGTATGCTAAAGTTCCTTTCACTAAAACTAAGGGGCCAAGCTCCGTTCCTAATAAACAAGCCCACACCATAATCCCCCCTCCACCAAACTTTACACTTGGCACAATGCAGTCAGACAAGTACCGTTCTCCTGGCAACCACCAAACCCAGACTCGTCCATCAGATTACCAGATGGAGAAGTGTGATTCGTCATTCCAGAGAACGAGTCTCCACTGCTCTAGAGTCCAGTGGGGGCGTGCTTTACACCACTGCATCCCACGCTTTGCATTGCACTTGGTGATGTATGGCTTGGATGCAGATGCTGGACCAGGAAACCCATTCCATGAAGCTCTGAGGTTTGAAGGCCACGAGGAGTTCCGTAGTGATGGACTCTGCAGAAAGTTGGCGCTATATACGGCGGCATCCGCTGACCCCGCTCCATCAGTTCTTATAATCAGCTGACTGTGGAATATTTAGAAGCGAGGAAATTCCCAACTGGATTTGTTGCACAGGGGGCGCCCTATTACAGTTCCACGCTGGAATTCACTAAGCTCCTGAGAGCAAGATGTTCTTTCACAAATGTTTGTTAAAACAGTCTACATGATTTTATACCCTTGTGGCCATGGAAGGGATTGCAACACCTGATTCTGATCATTTGGATGCCATTTCCATTATTTTTGCACCCATTTTCCCCTCCATGTTCCTGTTCCTAACACCAAACCAACCTACTTATTACCTCTGTTTTCCAATATGCTCTAGTCACAAGTCTCTCCTGTGTAGCCTCTCTAAACACTCTAACACACAACCACCACATTTAACAACTTGTGAGATAACATATATGAATGAATTTATTTTGATCTGATAATTTAAGGAAACACTAACAGTATGATTTACACACGCACACGACACACAACATGTAATACAGCAATCTGGACTCACCTGTAGTTCCTTCCCAGCACAGCCATACAGAGAAATAAACCATACCATTAGATCCTGCCCTATGGTCAGATGAATCACAGTTTCTGTGGACACTACGGACAGATGTATGTGAGCGCTTACCTCGCCATCTTCTAGTTCTACATCTAAGAAATCAAAGTCACGGAAGACACGGAACTGCTGCTCGGAAGTCGTTTCATCCATGCTGTCCGCGTGATGGCCACCGTCCTCTGAGGAAACCAGACTGGACTCGAGAAGGTCCAGCTCTCCACAAGAAGAGAAGATCACCTGCAAATCCAAATACGGTCATTATAACAGTGCGATTGTAATCTGGGAATTATTTGGCAGCAATGTATGCTTAACTGACCGATGGGTTTTTACTGAGACCCACTTCCTGTCCACACAGCGTCAGAACGTGAACCAGTTTCTCACGCGTTCTCTTCTACAGCACACCAAAAAAAGAACATTTTTATTCTTTCACAGTGATAGAACATCCTATTCGACATCTACTTGTATTATCATAAATGACATGTTTTGCGTATTAAATCAACACAAATATTTTCTCATGCACAAATATACAGTTACACAAAAACACAACCGCGTAAGTCCATTTAAAATACAATTCAATAAATAAAAATAATAACGAAGGTGGCACGGTGGCTTATCCAGCCTTATCAACGCTGGGGATCTGGGTTCGAATCCCAATCTGGGTGAAGTTTCCATGTTCTCCTTGTGGGTTTCCTACAGGTTCTCTGATTTACTCCCAGAGTCCAAAAATGTGGATTTAAAGTGAAGTGACTGCTCCAAAACTGTCTGTGTGTTTGTGTGCTTGGCAAGATTGGCGACCTGTCCTGGGTGTCTCTGCCCAGCGCCTGAGATGTTCTCCCCTGGATGGGCATGGGGACCCTCATAAAGGAATAAGCGGAAGATAATGGATGGATATTGCTCCAAAATACACAAGCAAACTAAGTGGCTATGGATACTACAATACCTCAAAATTTCTACGTTGTAAAAGCTCCGAGACGAGAAACGTTTCAAATTTTGGTGTGAGAATAAAAAACGAAGAACTACAAGTTGGCTTTTCCGAGCCAACGTAACTAGAAAGGGAAGTTTGTGAACAAACCTCAAAAAGTTGGCTTGAACAGGATATATGTGGTTAAAAAAAAAAAAAAACTACCCAAAAGGTTAAAAAGAGGTGTAAAGTAGTTTTAAATTTTTAAGAAAAGCTGGTGAAACCTTTTCAATGGATTCCTATGAGAAAAAAGGGCTCAGAAAAAGGGGCGTGGCATGAAAACCGTCTTCCATATTGCTCCATATTGCACAAGCAACCTAAGTAGCTATGGGTTCAACCATACTGCCCAATTTCAGTGTTGTATGTTAAAGGCTGCGGGATGAAAAAGTGTTAAAAATCTTGTGCGAGAATAAAAACAAGAACTAGAAGTTGACTAGAAGTTACAACTAAATAAAAAATAATTAAAAGTCAGTTGTTTTTGTAATTAACCAAAGCATGTCATTAAATATTTCTCAAAGATAAATCAGCAGGAGTTTAAAGGCTCAGCACTCTGTAGAGAACAGCCCAAATTCCAAACTTTGTGCAACGGATGGGTGTGAAGAATCAAAACAATGTTGGGGGGGGGGGGTTGTTTTGCTCAGTAAGAAGCTGAGACTCCGTGGACCGTAAGGCAAAAGTGAGTATGGTGTAAGTTGTTGTAACTGTAGCTGTAACCACCCTGCTGGCGACAGAGGCATTTCCTTGTGGGCGGTACCCGTGGGCACAGATGGCTAGAATAGATTGGGTTTGCCTGAGCACTGGCACGTTCTGATTCAGCCGTGCTAAAATTGGGTCTCACAGGGCAATTTTTAGAAGGTGTGTGCACTCTCAGAGGTACAGTAGCAGAAGGGGGATGTGGGACATGTGGCATGCATCATGGTATATGGTTTTGGTTTGAGGAACATATGCCCTCAGAGATATCATCTGTGCTTAATATGCTGTAGTACGAGCAGTGCATGGACCTTGTGGTAGTTATGAGTTACCCTCGTTTTACAGAAAATAATAAACAACCAAAACTGACAAAGAAACGGCTTCAACACAAATATCTTTTGGAGAACATCTGTAGAAGATCTGACCTTTCTTAACTGAACAGGACCTCATTCTATCATAACTATTGTAATGCTTTGCTCGCTGGTCTTCCAGCTTCCACAATCAGGTCTCTACAGCTGATTCAAAACTCTGCAGCCCGACTCGTGTTCAACCAGCCCAAGCAAACTCATGTCCCTCCATTCCTTCTTTCTCTCCATTGGCGTGGTAATGACTGGGTTTTTAAACAGGACAAATCATACCCTGCCTCTCCCTCCCACTGTGCCATGTAGAAAACATCTCAGGTTGGTTCTCCTTGTCATGCCCGTAACGTTGGAAGCCATTAAGACCATCAAAATAAAAAAATTCTCATTAGAGAATACAACTTTCCTCCACCTTTCAATGTTCCATGTTTGGTGCACCCAAGTCCAAACGGGGAATTTGGTGGCGTTGAAGACGACGTGGCCGTTGAAGACCTTTTTTGTTTCTGAAACCTTTCCCTCGCAGATGGGTCTGATGCTTATTGGGCTGCAGTCAGCACCAGTAACTTAATTTCGGTAGAGGATCGCCCCGGGTCTTGACAGACAGCCAATCTGATCCTGCGGCTCAGCGCTGCTAAATTGTTTTGGGTCTACCACTTGACTTTTTTTGTTCCAGAACCCCCAGGATCCTTTAAAAAATGCGGACTTTTTTGCTTTTGCCATCAGGAGGTCCTCACAGCGTAAATACTTCACAGAAAATGACATAGAATACAATACATTTTGGCTTGGTCTTAAACTTTTGATCAGCTGAAAAAAAATCATGTTTTAATGCAGTTTTCCAAAAATTGTCTGCTCAAAAGTTTTTGTCTCTTGCACCAATTTCTTCTTTTAGCATTGTGAAGCTCCATTTAGAACCTTCTTAAGATCCATCCATCCGTTATCTTCTGCTTATTCCTCTACGAGGGTCGCGGTGGGGTTCCCCATGCCCATCTGTGTTTTTGGACTGTGGAAGCAAACTGGAGAAAACCCACAGGAACACATGGAGAACATAAATACTCCACTGGGATCAGGAACCTGGTTCCCCCGCGCAGAGAGGCGGGCGTGCTAGCTACTACGCTAATGCACGCCCAAAACAAAACCCAACATCTGATTTTCATGTTGAGGTGTTGAGGCTGAACACACTGCAAAAGCTTCAATTCTTAAAATCCAACCCCGTTCACTCGCACTGCGATAAAAACAGAGGTGCAGCACCATGTGGATCATGAAACGTACAAAGAAGAGTATTTATTATAAGAGTTTAGACGTCAAAACAGATATGTGATTAAAATAACGCAGGCCTCTGTCCTCACCTGAGAGGACTGGGGTCTCTTCCAGCTGACGGGCACCAGAACGTGGTTGGTGTTGTTGGATCCGGAGGAGGTGGAGGACGTGCTGCAGGTCACCATCCCTTCACTCTTCCCCTCGCTGCGGGGCGAGGTACGCAGCTCATCATATTGCTGCCCAATCACGGGAGTCTGTGACCGATGTGGTGCATACGAAATGAGGGTATGTTAGTGACAGCAGTAAGAAATAACGCACTAAACAAGCCTGTCTACCCACAACAATGTATATATTATTTTAAAGCATATATGATTACATAGGAATAATAGTGATAATAGTGAGACAGATGACAGAGAGGTGCCAAGTCACTGTGTGTGTGTCCTGTTCACGTCAGGAATATCCAAACTTTTTAAAAGAGGGCCAAATTTGATAAAGGGCCCATGTATGGCGTCAGAAAGGGTCCAAAAGTTTTGAGAACTCGAAAACAGAATTCGTAAGCAATTTTCTTAGTTGCACATTTTTGCGCTCACGTTCGATTTTTGTATTTAGGACCCGTTTTAACGGGTGGGCGGGATCTAGACAGTAATTGGCTGCTCGAGAAAAGTCCAGCCCACCCCGCCGTGCTACACTATGACAAACTGTGGATTAAAACATTTTAAAAAGTGGGACTGGAAAATAAAATAATGATAGAAGTAAACAAACTCTCAACTCATTTTTCAAAAACATAACACATTTCGCGCAGATTCGCCGACGTCGCTGGATGTGTAGCACGGCTGGGTCCCAGCTCTTTGTCTGTCGGTGCATGGCCTTCAGAAGGTCAAAGAGAAGTTAGAAATCCATGTGTACATTAGATTTTTAAATGAAGGCCATGCAGATGCATTGTGTACAGGACCACAGCATGGCTTTTATTTTGTCTTTGTAATGAAGCATATTGCTCTGTCCCTTCTCATGTGGCACCTTGGGAAAATGAGTAAACCAGAACAAAATCAAAGGAACCAGAACTTAAATCAAACCACAAAAGATTTTAAGATAAAACACCAAACCGTGCCAGGGGTATGAACATTTCCTCTAGGTACTTCATTTCCACCTGACTGATATCATTACATAATTAATCTCATCTTATAGAAGTTAATAAAGGTATGCAACATGCAACAGGACTGTATATTAAACTAAACGATTTGAAAGCAAGTAATCGGCACAATACCAGCATGAACATGCTGTGTTGGCATATTTGTGGCATTCATCTATGTAATTATCATGAAACGAAACCCTGCCTTTTTAAGTCAGTGGCATACGGGGTTTTTTTTGCAGATGGTGAGTTTGTTGGGCAAGATGGAGCGCCTGCGGAGTTTCCCTCTGCACGCTAACATCTGTTCAGCACTGGACCGGCACATGGAGGCCATCTACGCCGTCCAGGCCCGCCGCAAGGACGAGTTTCTCAACAGCAGCAGGCAGAGACATGGCTCCACTTATTTCAAAGACAACGGAGGTAGTGACATCACAGTACATGAGGATTTTGGAATACTGGTATTGGATTAAGCAGTGCTTTCTTATCGTGCTGCCCAATTCCTAATCCGGTCACTTTATGGTCCGTGGTGTTCATATGTTAACATACTGAGCTCAAAGTTATCATTATAAAATTACGAAAAAAAGGTTTTTATAGGATCTACATTGAGTTCTTCATTAGTTACTTGTCCTATAGTGAACATGCTGCACCACAGTAATATCTCATTATTTTAATTTTTACACTTAATCCACCACAAGATCACAGGGAGAGGGGTACTAACATCCATGGAGAATGGTTTGGGGCACACCTCCACACCCTTTGTAGGGTCAATTTAAAGTATTTAGAGCAGCCAATTCGCCTTGAATCAGTGGACCAAAACCAGACAACCCAAAGGACACAGAGAGAACATGTAAATTCCACCCATATGAGGATTCAAACACAGCTGGACATGTATGCAAAATAAATGGGTCATTAGATCATCATAAATTATATATACATTCCTTTTTTTACTCGTGTGACATTAGGGGCGGCACAGTGGCTTATTGGTTGGCACAGACGCCTCTCCTTGCTGGAGAGCCAGGGACAAATCATGTTCTCCCCGTGTCTGTGTGGGTTTCCTCCCACAGCCCAAAAACATGTGTTTAAGGTGAATTGGCTGCTCTAAATTGCCCCTATGGCCCAGCAATGGATGTCAAATGTAGGATTAAGCGGAAGATAAGATGTAACATTGGCTGCATTGGTACAAATTGATTATCTCTTAGCCAAATAATTGCCAATATGATCGTTAATAAGGCGTACAGGTGTTTGTTGTGTTTGGAGTGTAGAATGTTCTTTAATTCATCCTGTACTACATTTTCCTCCAATTAGAAATCCTACTTCTAGCCTTTGCACTGAGAGACCTGTTAAGCAGCACCAGGAAATCTCGCACCGCCCTGTGGTGTGCTCTGCAAATGACGCTGCGCACAACCAACCTCAGTCTGGACGACGCAGCTGAGGAAACCGCCGGCTCGGTCACGGCCTGCCACGCTTTCGACCAGATCATCCCAGAGGGGGCAGATTCTGCACCGTGATCCTTGTTGGCAAGTCTCAGCGGGAGATGCTGAGATAACATTCAGTCGTTGCACCAGTTATTATAGCCTGTAGGCTCCGTTCTGAGCTCACTGTGGAATTTATAGTTCAGTGGCATTTAACAGCTTGACGAATGATTCCAGTTACCATATTGAATTTTTTCCCCAAGGATAGAGAATGGAGGCGATCGCACAGAGATCGGAGATTTCCAGAGGCCCCCCCTCGTTGCCTAATAAGAGAGGGGTAGATGTGAGAGACGAGCAGAAGAGTGGAAATGAAAGACAGAAAGGGAGTCGATGAATTGCAGGACAAGATCTAGAAAGACGAAGCCAGTAGGAAGGACAGATAAACCAGCAGGACGTTTTAGCCATAACGTGATCATTGGAACCGATATGAAGGTCAGTGAGTTTGAAGGATAATGAGATCTTCCCTTCTGGAACTCCCACTGCAAAGAGAATTCATATTAAAGAAAAGTTTGACTTTAAAGGAAAATACTCCAGTGTTGACACTTAATCTGTGCTCTATATGCTGATCATTAAAGCCATACCGGGATAGGACGGAACTCATTTGATAACACTTACGGATTATAAAAATGACAATTTTAGAACAATTTAAATAAACACAAACTGCTACCATTCGGCTCTGATGCCACATTTACCCCGTGGGGTTGCCGTCTTCATACCAAATGGTGCAAACGTCTGCTTAGATTAAATTGAACTGAGGCCACGCCCACAACAATGAATCCGCTTTGTTAGGTTTATACCAGACCTCCACACCACTGTGGAGCTTTTATCCCGAAAGATAATATCCCGAAAACCAAAAACTGAAACGATTACCGAAACCCACTTTTGTTTCCTAATGGAGTCTCTTCCTTCGATTTGTCTCCTTTAGTGTGTTTTGGTCGTGTCCTTACCAGATTTCTTGTGTCCTTTTTGGTCTTCTTCCCCAATTTGTCTTTTTTAACATTATGTCCCCATGTTGTTCTTTCAGTGTATCGTTAGCTGATTCGTCTTCTCCAATGTTTGTCCCCAGATTTTTCATCTTCAATCCTCCCGATTCGTCTCGTCCCCCAATTTGTCAACTTCGTTGTCTCCTTTTCGAATTCCTGTTTTCTTACCAGATTTGTTTTTCCTTCCTTCCTCCTCCTCCTCCTCAAAAGTTCTTGATTCATCACCATCAAAGTCTCATACCGAATTAATCGCCTCACCCTATGTGTCTTTCTCTGTCTACCTTCCTGAATAGTCTCCTTCAGTGTGTCCTCTTCTTTAAAAACACTATTCGTCTCAAGTTTTCATCTTGGATTAATTTCCATACGTCTTCTTTCCCTACTTCTACTCAACTACTCAATTTTCTTCTTCCACACGTCAACTTCCCCGATTCGTCTCTTTCAGTTGATCTTCAACAGTTTTTTTTCCTCGACGTCTTCTTCCTCCATTCCGCTCCTTTGAAGCATTCTTCCACGGTTTGTCTTCTTCCTCAATTTATTTCCTTCCATGTCTCATTCAGATTTGTCTCTTTCCACGTCTACCTTTCCGATTTGTCGTCTTAATCGATGCAGGTTACGTCCCAGATTGGTCTTCTTTGACAGAGCATTACTTAATTTGACCTAATTAATTTTAATTTTTTTCTCAATTGTAATCTGATTTGTTGTAATCAGAAAAGAAACACATCCTCATGACCAGAGTATTGTGACAGAATATCCATTTCAGATTTGTTAAAAAAGGAAACCGATTCGATTTTTTGCATCAGATCAGATTAGAGGATGTGCTCCAAATCCAATGGGATTTGTGAAAAAAATAAAGACATAATTGCATATAATTATGCAAATGCATCGTGCAGACAGAATAACCGACGCATCATCAACATATCGTTGTCTGTTCTGCTGTCCTTTTCTTGCTCAGTATGTACGACAATTACAAACGCAACTCATCTGCATCCACTTAAACACTGGAGTACTCCTTTAAAATAAACTTGGATTTAATTAGTGTGTCAAAAGATATCAATCCTCCGAACAACAACGTTAAAATAATATTTATAACGATCAATCGATTTTAAATTTGCTTGTATTTTTCCTATTTATTGAAGCACCGTTTGGCTTTAAAGAATAATTGTACTTTACAACATTTCTTCTTACTGATAAGATTTTCTCTGAATCGAAAGAATCCATTTTATTTATTTTTAACAAGCGGTACTCTGACTTCAGATACGGAGACGGACACGCCGGCGAGCGGCGCCGCTCTGCTACCTCAGGTCAGGGTACAATAAATTTCAATTTGTGAATCTTGTTAAAACCTGTTTCTGCCGTGTGTGTGTAGCTGATTTCATGATGTGACATGATGCATCTGATGCTTTGTAATTGTTTATTTAAAAAAGAAAAAGTGATCAAATCTCTTTCAAAACCTGGAAAAACACCCTGCGTTCTAAATCGATAAAAATGATGTGGCCAGCATCAAACCTGCTGCGGTCAGGCACCGTCATTGTTCTGATGACAATTTTAACAAAGTTCTCGTTGCTGATTAATGTTTCTCCTTGTCGTTGGTTGTAAAACTAAAATACCGTAGAACAATAAAGCCACAAGCTGATGTTTACAGTTGCCACGTTATAGTTATTTTGCAAAGGTTTCAAAATGCACACAGTGTAATTCAGCACAAACTGGGAACGATGGACAGTATGGATCAGGAAAATCCCACTGGATTGGGATGAGGTTCTAACAAATTGGCATTTAAAGATTTTACTTTAAGTAGTCTTTACATTTTTTTTAAAAAAAAGGGATGCATTACAAACATTTGAAAACCCACATTTTGTTATTTTTGTTTAATTTTCAATTAGAAAACATTTACATATTACATAATCCCACCTGCACATTTTTATAACTAATTCCCTTTATTTTTGTTAAAGTCCGTCATTTCTAGAAAAGCAAAAAGAACATTGTTCTAAAATTAAGGCCTCATTAATACTTAATGTGTTAAATTCAGTAAATATCCAGCCCACTGCTTTAAAACATGCAGTCCGGGTCACTTTAAATATTAATAAACATGGATTTGTGATAAGGAACCCATATTGGTTTGTTGGGGAAACCCTTAGCGGGTGATGTTCCTCATTTTATGTATTTACCATGAACTTGGTTTTCTTTTTTAAATATCTTCTCTATTTAAAAATAGATTATAAATATTTTTAATTTAAACATGAAAACAGGATGATTCTAAAAAGAGAGATATATACCACAGATGCAGAACTGTATAAAGGTTTCCTCGGTTTAAACATTCAGAGAACGTCTGTAGTGCGTCCGCCACATTGCCTTTTCTGAAGGAGAACTACTGTTGCTTTACCGAAAAGATGAAACGAATTTTGTTGCTGCTTAAATCTATTTGAAATTTACTTTCAAATTTCACTCTTAAATGTTTTTTCTAGTTTTTTTATTTTGTTTTAAAGCCAAATACCAATTTTACAAGATTTCTGATTCATGAGTAAATAACACGGAGCTGAATTGTTTTCCCAACTATTTATTTAAAAAAAATAATTCCTTGGCTGGAATCTACACTGACAGTACCAGTCCACAGTTTGGACACACCCCCTTCTCCATTCTCAATGGGGGGGGGGGGGGGGGGGGGTTTATATCTATAGGGTGGAGGAACTACAATGGAGCACGAAGGGTGAGTCCAAACGTTGGACCGGTACTATATGTCAATGTTGAGTGTGACCCGGTCTATTGGACAAAATTAGCACCTGACCACATGATGACCCACTTATTTGAACATACGCCCCCACAGACAGACTTTGCATTTGGCTGCATTTGGCGTCCCAACAGTCTCTAAAGTGTGAAAACCAATATTCCACAAACCCCGTATGGTGAGGTGGGTGGAGTCCGCATTTTCCAGTCCCATGTAAAACAAAAACCACCATCTCTTTAAATAAAGCCGAGCATGAGGACGAGACTCACTGTGAAAGAACCTTCTGATCTGAATCGGTGTGTTATGGCTTTAGTATCCCAGGTCCTGTGTGCAGAGTTGTGTGTCTCGTGTTAAAATCAGACTGATACCGCGACATGGTTCAGAGTCATTGCAGCTCCTCGTTCTGAACGGTCGACGGCGACGTCCCTCTTATCTCTTACGCTCCCCCTTCTGTGTGCGCTTCTTCTCCCGGTCCTTGCGCTCCTGCTTGGAGAGCTTGTCCTTCTCGCGCTGCATCTTGTCCTGCTCCTTCTTCTTTTGCGCGTCCCCCTTGGCCTGCTCACGCTGCTGCCGGCGGCGGCACAACACGTCCTCTACGTTGGTGTTCTTGAAGAGGGCTGGTTCTGACAGTAAAGGAAATGTGTGTGATGTAAAGCAGAACTAAACCCATAACAGTCTAGTGCAGGGGTCGGCAATTCAGTTTGGCCACGGGCCAGAGATTTTCCAATCCTTACCTGGAGGGCCACAAAGCAGACGCACAGGGCATTCAAGAGGGCTGATGTGGGTGGACAAAAAATGTCTCGATCAAAAAATCTCAAGAAAAAAAAAGTCCAGAGCGGATCTTTTATAAAGAATGGACAGTGAAAAACACCCCCATCCTCCCAGTTAATGCACACGTGCCCAGAATGATGTGCAGCCCTGTACATGGCACCTGGGGAGCAATTAGGGTACCTTGCTTAAGGGCTCTTTAGCCGTAGCACTTGGTGGGATCAGGATTCGAACCCCGGGCAACTTTAGTTCACAAGGCTGGTTCCTTAACCATGACTAAACCAGTTGAGCCTGTGCATCGCTGTGTTGTGCTTGTTGCTTACGATCTTAATCGTGATACGATCATATTGATGATGGAGTTATGGATCTTCAGCACATTCCAAAGATTCTCAATGGGATTCAGGTCTGGACTGTGATGGACGAGTCATGAGTAACAATGACTCATACTGTCTGAACTACTTTCCAGCGTCATCTGACCAATCAGATTTTAGAACAAATCATTTTTTAACTTTAGTGTTCCTCCAAGAAGGGGGGGGGGAGACTGGTAATCTTGATGAAAAGCCACATGAAGACAAGTAGAACATGCCAACACTACACAGAAAAAACTGAGGCAGAGACTCCAGGACTGTTTTTTCTAGAAGACAAGATGCCAACCACTTTCACCAATGAGTTGCAATTAACAATCAGAAGCATCATTAACTGTAGAACCGTCAGCAGTTATTATTATAGTACTTTAAAATTACAAACTTTGGTCTTGTTTTATAAAAAATAACAGAACTAAAAACTTTCCATAAAAAGAAGGTAACAACCATCTCAGTTCCTTTATAACCTGTTTTCAACATC
>JAOUQT010326941.1:0-13713 GCA_025769995.1 Xyliphius kryptos
ACACCAAATATGACATAGTGCAAACCATTAATTATACACAATTATTATTCATTCACAAGTTTCTTACTTTCTACAAAAGCGATGGATTGGCTCTCTGTCCTGGGTGTATCTAAGCGGAGGATAATGAATGAATGAATATACAGTAGATGCTTTATCTTAAGTGACACATACGTGATAAATCAGATAGGAGCAACACAATCAAGTCAAAACTATTTTAAACAGTGATGACTAGCCTAGCCACAGCAT
Organism: Xyliphius kryptos; assembly: GCA_025769995.1. Classification (NCBI taxonomy): domain Eukaryota; kingdom Metazoa; phylum Chordata; class Actinopteri; order Siluriformes; family Aspredinidae; genus Xyliphius; species Xyliphius kryptos. Next base: position 247 of record JAOUQT010326941.1, read on the forward strand.
AGCATACAGCCGATAATTGAGCCCTTTTCCAGTATAATGTTTCTGGTCCTATTTCTGCCTTGCCACCATAAACTCTGGAAGTATTCATGTAGTCAGCGTAATGTTAAGATAAGGTTAAGTAAGTAAGTAATTTATTTATATAGCGCTTTTTACAACATTCCGTTGTCACAGAGCAGATTTACAGCGTTCAAAGCCTAAACCCCCAAAAAGCATGCCAAAGCGAAAGCCGCAAGAAAAAACTCCCTGTTAATTTTTTTTTTATGGAAGAAACCTTGGAAGAACCAAGGCTCAGTAAAGCGGACGGGCAGCATCACAGTGTAGGACAGCCATGTACATATTGTGTATAGATCAGTCCATATTTATCCAAATGTGTCCATATTTAACAATAGTAAAAATTATAAAAACTTGTCCATTGAATCCATCCTCCAGGTTACAGACAGTTTTAGAGCAACGGTTTTATCAATGACATTTTTCGAGAAATATGGGACAGAGAAATAGCTACCTGATGCAGGAACTTGTACAACATTGAAGGAATTGTTGTTTCATGTTAAATGGTTGGGGTGGGGCTCTGTCAGGAAAAAAGGGGTGGGGTTTTGTGGTGCATATCCATATCCCATGGTTTGGGGAATTAGTCTTTTATAAATATAAAAAATTACAATTAAACTAAGATGACTTACAGTTCATTATTATTCCATAACAGTATTTATCCCAGTTTTTCATAAGTCTTTTTGATGTAAACCTTTTTTTCATGTCACTGTAGAGACAAACAGGATGTGGCCATAGCAAAAACACTGGATGGTAAAAAGGTTCTGGATATCTGGAAATCCTGCTACTTTGAGGCTCGGGCCCAAATCCAAATGCTGGCCAAGGATTTATGTTGGGAGTTTGATGGCAAAAAGCTCTTTGAGAAGACAGACTACATGGCTTTCATCTGCCAGGATCTTTACAACATCCTGCAGGTTAGCTCTGTCTCTAAATCTACTGATTACTCATTTACAAACTTTACTAATTCTAATTGATGCATATAATGTGTGGTAGCATTAGTTTGTGTAGCAATATTAAAACAGACTCAGAGAATCCAGTGATATACACAGACATTTTTTTAAACATTTATTCACCCCAGAACATGATATAGACATGTATTTTTAAAACCCTGTTTATTTTCTATTATAAAACGGGTAGTTATGGTCCTTAAATCTGATTGGCTGAGCTGTTTGTCCAGCCGTAACATTATTAACAATAACACACACCCCTGAGGGCTTCACATTCATATCAATGGATGTGATGTACAATACATTAATTTACCTATGTTTTTATGAACTGCGTTCTGTAATTTGGCCACTAGAATAAAAAGAGAAATGGGAAACCAGTTCGCTTAGGGTCAGTGTTCATTTTATAGACGGACCAGATTATGTTGTGGAATACCAGTTTATTAACAGTTTTGCTTTCAATAAACACACTTATGAATCAAACATTTATAAAAGCAATAAGGAACACAAGGTTGTGTATTATTGGGAATTACTCATGGGAAAGAGGTGTAACTGCACTCCACTAAGCATTGTGCCTAACAACATCTCTTTACCGTGATTTATTCACAATGCCACAACTTCTCGTACCTTTATGTGCTTTATTATAGGCCTGATTACTACTGGAGTGTCACATATAAACATAATGACAACTACAGAATGTACGTCTTTAGTGGTCTACTACCCGAAAAATTATGTCCATACCAGCTGATCTGCAGTGTAGCATACGCCCCATAAGTGAGTCCTTACCCAGTATAACGTTAAGGTCCTACTTCTGCCACTTAACTCCAGAAGTATTCATGTAGTCAGCGTATTGTTGAGCAGACTGTAGAACCATGCTTCTGTGACTTAAAAACAACGGATAGAACATATCCGAATGTTTCCCATTGTTGGCAAACAAAGGTTACAGCCGTGTTGCCAAGTCCGAGGGCAACAGTTTTGTCTATGACATTTTTCCAGGAATATGCAACTGATATAAACAGTTTAAAAGAATATCTAGAACATTAAAGGAATTGTTTTTATATGCAGTGGTGGCCATGTTTGGAAACAAAAGGAGGGATTGGGAAAATAGGGTGGGGTTCCATTGTGCTTATCCAATGATTCGGCAGGGGAAAAGGGGGGTGGAGCTCTGTTGTGCGTATATATAAATAATGTGTTTTATTTAAGTCTTACTGGTCTGGATTGCAAAAAATGCATTTTTAATAGTCAGAATATGAGTATTAGATATATCAGCATATGTTTAAGTGAGCTGGATATAACTGAAATAGTACAATTTTTCTGGCACTTAACAGTTACAAAGAAACTATAATGGCTATAATATAAACATTAACCTTTTTAACTGGTAGACTTTGGAAGAGTTTCGTAATATCTTTGGCGTGGAGTTAAAGGCAGTGACAGGAGACCCAAAACGCATTGACAAGGTGCTGCAAGATGTGGATAACCTGGTGGTACCCATCGAGGAACTAGACTTTGATGCCTTTGACATGAAGAACATGGAAAACTGGAAAATGGTCATTAAAGATTTCAAGAGCAAAGTTCAGGTGAGTAAGTGAGCAAAATTAGCAAAAGGAAATATATTTTTTAATTCGCTTTGTTTCACTTAGTCATGTGTGGTTTAGGATATTGAAGGAGAAGCCATCAGCTTCATCGACCAGTCCTTCAAAACCCTGCGTTCTGCATCTGCAGCCTTCGACATGCTGGAGAAGTTCAAGAACATGCGTTCCAGAGAAGCGATTAACAATCAGATGATGAAGAAGCTTAGTGATATTCTTGCTCAGTACTGCAAAGAGGTATTGGGGGGGGTCCTTTTTTCTTTGAAAAATAGAAAGAAAAACGTTTCCTGACTCGCTCCTCCAAAACACCCCAAAGTGACTACAGGCCATGGCAAATGTTCAACTTCACTTTCATGTTCATCAAACTAATCTTTGGAACTCTGGTCTGTCACCCATAATGTTGTGTGCATTGCAATATTTTGAGCAAAACTGTGCTCTTACCCTGCTAATTGAACCTTCACACTCTGCTCTTACTGGTGCAATGTGTAATTAATGAAGATTGGCCACCAGGCTTTTCCAATTTAGACATGAAACCTCCCACACTAAAATGACAGGTGTTTCAGTTTCATTGTCCAACCCCTGTATATGGAATCAGGTGTTCTAATCACTTCCCTGGCCACAGGTATATAAATGCCTTAGATATATACTGTATATATATAAATCCTGAGACATCCTATACTTTTAGTACACATTTTCCTAGAGATACCTATTTTTGGCAAATCTGCACTAATTATTCTAAAATAAATTTAGATTAAAAACAATTTGAAGGTGTTTTGCAACAAATTAATTCCAGAACTTTTACTTATGCAATTACAGAATGACATGCAATTAATTAATTATATTTAAGTAATATTTAAGAGTGAGTAATTATTATGGTTTTGAACAAATACAGGCTACCAGATCAGCATATTAATATTATGAGTGTAGCTTCACACACTAAAGCCTGGCACGATCAGAACCATGCGTTTAAAAGATATTCCATCATCCGTTTTTGTGACAGACCACAATTCAGACAAGAAATTGTAATGAAGGCTGCAATCAAGATGCTCTTCAATGCCTATTTAATAGTTTACTTGGAAAACTGTTTAAATAAAACAACACACCAGAAAGTGACTTGGCTCTGTTTAGTTCTAAATACTCTAACTCTGTATAGAATTTTCTTTTATGTAGGAAATACGTTTCATTATATTTGAAGGCATTGTTGCTTTAAAGCATGTGCTGCATGTGCATACAATGTTTTCACCATACTGTACAAACTGTTTTTTAAATTGTATTGAGTGTCTTGGAGAATCTGGAGTTCTTCTGGACACTTTGACTGTCACACTATATTCTTTTTTTGCTGTAAAAGCCAGCCGTCATCATTTTTTGTACTGACATAAATAAATAAATAAAATAAGCATCTATAACTATGTTTTCTAAAAGAGTAAATAGGGCGCCTAAACATGCACACACAAGGTTCAATATTACTGGACTGCATGTCTTTCGGTGGTGATGCACAATCCTCTTTGGAAATAACAAATCTATATTACGAAGGCCCAGTTTTCTGTGAGCTTGAGATATGACTGCATTAAAGCCTAATACCCTTATGTAAAGCCTCGACTATCAAACTACAACAAGCCACGCCGCTCCCATACTGCACCAAGAATATACATTATATCCAGCGCTGCCAGTAGATATATTAGACAATGCTGCAGGCTTTATTGGTGGTTTCCCAAGTGCTGCAAGATACATGTCTTAAGAGAAAGAAAAAGCAAATGAAGGAAAGAAAAAGAGAGACAGAGACAGAAATAAAGAAATAGAAATAAAGAAAGAGAGAGAGGAAAGTGACTAGGAGAGTATGAAGAGAAAAACAAGATAACTCACCCTTCCTCGCCTATCCATCTTTTCTATTCTTTTAGTTCTGTATCAGTCCATAAGACCCCACTTCGTCCACAGTCTGCCATTTAAACCTGCCTCAGCTTTACAAACCAAATAAAACATACAGATAACAATGGCAAGATGATGGGCGAAGAGGGAAAAGGCTGCAGCAAACCTCTGACTGAATATAAAAGCAGGAACACAAATTTCACTAACAGTAAAAATTCCCTGAACAAAATGGAGGCTGCTAAAAAACGTGGTACCAGCCTGTACCTTATTCCATATTTATGTAAACACTAGAAAACTATACTGGTTTTCCAATTGTTGGGGATATTTGTTTACAATAGTAGCTGCTGTATGAAATGAATTGATTGTAAGCAAAGTGAGAAAACAGCTCGTTTTCAAACAGACAATTTTCAGCAGCATTCACTTTATCAATACTGCTCCCAAATGACTTGATTAAATAAAATATACTTACACAAACTAAGTAATATTAATAGAGTTCAGGTGACTAGAGCGAACAGAGCCAGCAAAATGATTAGTTGGGTGTGGAAATGGTGTTCAGCTGTACCTACAGTATAGAGCACAGCGGGAGAGCATCATCCTCCCCAAACTCAGTGATGGCTCCGGAGCACTGCGCATTCCCACAGGTTTAATTATGAAAAATGCCTTATCGAAATCGGAGCTCAGTGCTAAAGGAGCCCAGCTGTTTTGGCCAGATTGAGCTAGTGAGAGAGACAGGACAGAAAAAAGGTTCACTCTCCATCACAGATGTTTCCAACAGCTGCATGAGCTGTGGTCTTCTGACTAGCATCAGGAAGTCACACTGTGATGGGTTTTTTTGGCCTCCGTCATCATTTATGTCCATAATGCATTCAGACATACGAACACACACACAAAAACACACACTCTCATACACAGCTCAAACCGTGGCCCTGTCAAAAGTTACCCGAAGAGAAAAAACTCTGCAGACTAAATTTCTTTTGATTATGAAGCAAAGCAGCTACACGAGCAGCTAAATGTTTGTTCGACTGTGTTTGAATCTGATGTATGGGATGATGCATGTGAGGTATGTGGAGAAAGTGAAGGAGGAGAAAAGAAGCTGCTCTTCCTCACAGTGATGTGGACGCGAGCCAAAATAATGAACTCTTTCTGTTTCCATATTACAGCACAGTATGGATGTCAGTTCTACTAATCCCTAATAAACACAGGCTTATTTTGTGCATCTGTTTTGTCTCAGAGACATAAGAGGGAGAGAGTGGGAGAAAGTGGAAGAGAGAGAGAGTAGGAGAGAAAGAGAGAGATTAAAATAGAGTGAAAAAGGAAAGTTAGAAAGTTTAATGACTCTGCCGACACAGATGCTGAGGGAATATTCAAGCTTTTGTCCAGTTTACTCTCTATCTACCACATCTGTTTTAGTGATTACCACAAACTACAATTTAAAACACATCTGAAAAATAAGGTCTATGGGCAGTTGTTAAACACAGTCCATAAATAACACACTTAGGCCACGAAAAAATACCTTTGTTTCCGCAGATTATATGTATTATATATAATCAGCACCTTTTATTCTGCTCTTTCTCAAAGCCAGTCATACACATCATACAGTATGTGATTGATCTTCAGCTGAAAACTGCCAAGGTATTTCTTTAAGCTAATCTACATTACATATTATATATCATAGCTTTTTGCGTACACATGCACATGGTGAGAAAATTCGAGAAAGACAGAGACATAGAGAGACTGACTTTGGTTAGTGATAGACAAGAAGAGATGAGAAGGACAGAATGTGAGAGGAGAGGTATAGAGGATGGAGGAGTAGAAAGACTCTCACTCTTGTTCCCAATGAATGTATGAATTTTTAATGTTGGGAGAGAGAGCAAGTGCAAGCATCAGAGAGTGTTGGCTATCTGATGGGAAAGGTCAGTGTTGGGCCGGAAGCCTCAGTGGGGCACGTGGCTAAGTAGATGACAGAGCGATTTCATGAGAGTTCAGGGCTGCTGCACTGCTCCTCTCCTCTGTGATGTAAGTACACACACACACATAATACAATGAATAGGATCTGTCATATATAACACACTCCGGCATCCCACGCAAGCTTCTCACACAAAGCAGAAAATGCTGCAGAACTTTTTATTCTTTTGGGAAGAAAATAAATGTTCGAGCAGTCCGATACAAAACTAGTGTGTATTGTTTTGGGCTGAACAAATACAGGTACAAATTTATCTTATAAACGACTGCTGTGTGCTGCTGGTATATTTGTCAGAGTGAGCTGTATATGCATGATGTATATGTGATGGAGTACAAAAGACATTTGAGTCTGGATAATAACAATATTGCACATTGAGGAGACTTTCGTCTAACAAATAAGAAGTACAATTCACTGAATTACTATGGATGCTGCAAATGATAGATTTAAAGTTCTTTCTTTCGTGAGTTTTGTGTATGTGTGTGCGAGCATGTGTGCATGTGTATACACACACATTTGACATTCATGTAATCACAGAAATAAGGACGACATAAGGTGCTCTCAATATCGCTTCATGAATAATAGGGCACACAGATACAGACATGGTGCGTTTTCCATTAAATAATGGCAGACACATTTATACACTCCAGGCTCACACCAACATGCACACAAACAGGATATCTGCATACAGATAGTAAGCCCCCCTAGTCTCGTCGTTATTCTCCAGAGGGTCTGCGCTTTGTAATGAGATGGGTTGCTGGAAATTGTTTCACTTTTATATTAGTTCCAGGGCCAGGTGATAATGCAGTGTGATTTGACTGGGGCTGAACTGCAGAGACACACTCTAATCTGCTCCCTCTGCTCCCACACTGATGAAACCCGGACCTATGCGATCATCTACATATTACACACATTCAGATAAACATGGTGCAGTCGTGCATGCCGACACACACATATGCCTACGCGCAGATGTACACGGACTGATAATAGCAGAGAAGCAAAATTCATCTGATTTCTCATAACAGAGCACAGTTTCCTGTAAGTTAGCATTATTGTCAGAAGCCCCAGAGAGAACAAAGAGAATGAATAAACTATATAAAAAAGATGAGTGCTAACAGATTAACAAAGCAGCCAGGGAGTCTGCTCGAAACATGTCTGTCTCTAGCAATGGGTAAACTCGCTTAGTCTAATTACAGCCTTGAATTAAATCAGCATATAATCTGACCTGACCAGTGCAATGAGTGTCTTATGATTTTGTAGAAATCCCTAAATCAGAGCTGAGATTATTCATGGTGTGTGACGATGAAAACACTGATGACATCATTTTTGTAATAAGTCCATCAAGAGATAAAGAAGTGGAACAGAGATGGTTAACATTTAATCTCCTGTAGTCGTATGATGATAATATGCAATGTCTATGTTTTCTATGATTTTCTAACAAATATCTTTTGTTACTTATTTTTATTTGTGGTTTAATGTTTCTTATGGCTTGGACATTTTAATTGCCCTCGTCTACCTCTCGAGTGTGTGACTGCTTTTGCTTTTTTAATAATACAATATCAGCAACATTAACCAAGATGACACGAGCTAGAAGTTAAACAGTCTGCTGAAGCCGCTGAAACTTGAGGCGTGATTGGGGAGAACTGAAGTGCTGACATGGAGAGTTCTCTCTGTTCTTTCTCTGTGTGCGTGTTTGTGTGTGTGTTCTCTGCTGGCATAAATAGAGAGCCCAATTAGCTTTTCTTCTCCGAAACTCTTGGGGGACCCCTATGAGGGCCAGACAAGTCTGAGTGAGGCCCTTAGGCAGCCGGCGGTATTTCCACTCAACTCAAGCCTTTGTCCCAAGCTCGCGATTAAATGATGCTGATGCCGCAGATTTGACTATCCTCATAAAGACTCTGAAAATATTCACCATCATCATCATCATCAGGTGGTTGAGGTGATCTATTATTATTTGCATATGTATTGATTCAAATTTACATATTCATGATACACATTGACTCTTTCCCTTTTCCCTTTGACTTTGACTAGCAACTTCTTAGTTATATGTTCAGTTATATGTTGTGTGGTGTATATGAATTGATCATTAATAACCACATTGTTTACATATTCAGTGGTTGATGAAACATGTTTACGGGGGTCACCTTGTGCTGTTCATCAATGTATTAAAATGTCATGAAACTTTCTTGTCTGGACACATGATCTTTTAATATCCTGTGTCCTGGGAGTATATATCTTAAATCTAAAAGCAGTGATGATCAGGGCCCAAGAAGGGTTTATTGATTACTGTGTTAAGTGTGCAAATGGACCTTTAGGAGATGTGAGTAAATATAGCCAATCATACAAACCACATTTCCACATTTTCACTTAAGAAGTTCTTCTGGAGTTGAAATGTGATAGAAATAGAAATCATGAACTAAATCTAAAGAATGTTGGAGTAAGACCAGATTTGTAAATTTTGAGCCTTCGTGTCAAAAGAGATGGGGCTAGCATTTTGGAAAATGTTTGTTTTGAATATTATTTACTACATGACCTAATTTAATACTAGCAATGTTTCACACTGAGCTGCAGAAAATGATATAAAAAAAAATTAAACTATATATAACTAATGATTCTAGGACAAATGCGGTTGGGTTTAAGTAAATAAGGCCATATTTTAACAATGACAAATTGTGTTGTGCGCCGAATGCAGCCATATTTCACAGCGCGAGTGAAATTCAGGGTGGAGTTGTAAGCCGACCAGCTCAAAGTTCTGCTCCATTACAAAGTCTGATTGTTGTTCTGATGTACTGTAGGTCAACTCCTGTCCATATTCTCTGATCATCATCAAAATCCCAAGGGACAGATAGTGACACATGTGGGACAACACTCTTGTTATCAGGAAATCTTTCTTCTATTCACCTAATGGCATACTTTGACAAAATCTTTGTTCTGTGTAGGTGTGAGAGAAGAACTGATGCAATTCTTTATGGTTAAGAGCAGTTTGTTTTTGCATCAGTTTGATCAAAATAGGAAAACACATAAATAATATTTAACACATCCATTATGAATACACATAGATAACAAGATAAGTTGGGGGGTTTATGTGCCTTGCCAGGGTCACTTGATCCATTAACGTTTCTTACCAATTCGACGATCAAACTTATTGGCTTATTGGTCCAGAACCCCCTACTCTGAAAATAAGGCCATGGCTGCCCCAATTGGTAAGAGAACAGTGTGTGCATTTTAAGAAAGCACTCTCACTATTATGTACGGTTATACGGTATATAATTGGACGCTGATGTCAATGAAACAACAGACTTTTCTGAGTTCTTGAGCGAGGAGGAAATCTGTGAGGGATTCCAGGTTTTTGACAAGGATTGAAATGGCTACATTAGTGCTGCATTACTGCGTCACGTCATGACGAACCTCAATGAGAAGCTGACAGATGAGGAAATGTACAAGCCGATATCAACAGAGACGGTCAGGTGAGATATAAAGAATTTGTACAGATGATGACTGCAACATGACTGTTCCTGTTAAAGGCTTATTATATATGTTTATATATATATATATTAATGGCAGTAATTACCTGCCTGTGTCCTCAAGGCCAGTAAGACATACTGTATTTTTGTGCGCATGTGCCTATATGTGTGTGTGGGTACAAAGACAGCTCACAGGCAAACGAAGCTCAAGGAGTGTGTTTAGAGAAGCGTGGGAAGCAGGAGAAATGGCCTCTCTTCACTTCAGAGCTTTTACTGTAATTGTTTCAGGTGAGAAGCAACTGCTCTCCCACAACATATGGCGAATATCACTTTTAATCAAGCGAGTATGGATGTCTCTGTATCATAAATCACATTCATGTAATAGCATTTTCTCCCTGAACAATCTTGGTGTTGTCTCTCCCATGGCTGGCGTCTGAAGAACTCTGTGCTGAATAATAAACGCTATAATTGTGACTTTAAATAAACAATAAACAAGGAGTAGGAAAGGAGGGAGAGGTTACATGTACTGCAGAAAGCCTACACATATCCTATCTCTCAGTCTCATTTCTCTCTCTGTCTTGCTCTCTCTCTCTCTCTCAGCATCTCTCCACAGACATTGTGCTTGTAAGCAAGGAGATAAGTCCTTTCACTTCTGTCACAAGCGACAGAACAATTTGGAGCCAGCAGACGGGCTGAGAGAGTTATAGTTATGAAGCTGTCTGGGCTTCAGCCTCTGTGTTTTAAACGAGCTGATGAAATGCCGGAGGTTTTGGGCTTGAGTACGGTGAAGCCACTGATACTGATCAGTTGATTAACCACACAAGCTTGCAACTTCTTGAATGATAACCCACAGTAAATTCCTATCAGCCTAACAAAAAGTCCATGTTTAATCAGGCACACAGAAGGAACATCTCAAGAGCTGCTATGTCTTCAGGCATAGCAGAACACACACTATTATACTCACATGTCCTTAATGTACAATTACTATAATTAGATACAGAACATGCACGACCGAATCAAATGAGCTCAGTGGTATTGTGGCGTGTTGTATTATGCTCATGCCTGAAATTAGCCACTTAATCAAACGGCTGCGAGTGAGTGTAGTGTGTAAACATTGGAGTGGACTGAAATACACTGAGCGGAAAGCAGGAGAAGAGGAACTCCGGCACCACTGTGCAAGTAAAAAAAATACAGAAATAGCCATGTTTGTCTGTAACCAAAAAAACTGATGACATCACAAGTGTGGGTTTGGCATCATTTAACTGTCATAAATGTCAACAATTATTTTACAAAATAGCTTAACAAATGAATACTAAAAAGAATGAATACTACTGACATTTCAAGAAGTTGGTGTGTGGGTGTGTGTGATGAGCGTAGAAGTATGAGTATGTGAATGTTTGTATGTGAAAGTGAAAAGTAAGTTTAATAGAAATTATCAACATGGTAAGCATTTTGCTCAGTCCTCACTTTAGGGCAGGTACAAGAATATGTGTGTGTGTGTGTGTGTGTAGGACAGGGATTAAGAGAGTTCTTCTCTGCTCTTGTATGTGATGACTGATTAAGAACACAGTGGAGAAAATGCTCAATGATTATCACAAGTAGGACACTCTGTTCTAGAAGATGACGGAGAGTAGATGTATGTAGGTGTATGTCAGAGAGTAAGAAAAACAAAGATGTTTTCAATATTGTTCCTGGCACAGAAACTTTTCTAGCATACAAACACACACACACTCTCACACACACAAATGCAAGGTGTTGTATTCTGCTAGCTAAGCTGTATCTTTAAAAATCGTCTAACTGCTGGATTAGTTGTCTTTTGTCAGAGTTGAAGCAAAAATGGTGTTGAGGACATAGTAATTTTTAGGCTGCTTATTTTTTGCAGCAAAGAAAAGCATCAAACTGCACTCCAATTAACAGGATTGTGCAGGCTACAAATTACATTTCCAGCCTCGCTGCATTTTGAAGCTACACTTTTAATGACAAGAGTAAATAAATCAGTGCAATAAATGTGTAAAATAATAAATCTGTGTTTCATCTAATTCTTCAAATGCACCCGCCGCGTGGACGAGGCAGCAGCTTAGCAGGATTTGTTGATTCTGAAATTTTAAAGTGCACAGCATGAAGCAGAGCTTTCTTACAGCTTATTGATGAATACAGCAGGTAAATATCTACATCAGTACATGGGAGGGGTTTCCTTCATGTTCTCATGAACTGATCATCCGATCACCCTAGGAAATGTTAATGGACTAGTACCGAAAACTGGGTTAGGAACATCTGGCATATGGCATGAGCATTTTAAAAGTTCCAAATTGGTGGCTAAATCAAAATTCATATAAGTTCTGACCACTGCACAGCAGATATATTTACCAGCTATGTATAAACAAAGCAGATTCATCAACTTTGAGTGTGTACATAATGATGGAGACCGGAATTCTGGAGTCAATGTTTAACCAGCAGCTGCATCCATGGGCAGTTCCTCTACAATGTGTGGAGGAACCAACAAAAAACATCCAGCCAAATATTATACAGTGGCCAACAACCAGTGGTTGATCCCAAAGGCGAGCTTTAACTAGAGAGAAGAACTCCAAAAGCTGTTGCATTGTGCATGGGTCGACTTGAATAAGGAGGATGATTGTCATTATGTGGAGTCTGTTCACCAACGTCTGAGTGCTGTAATTAACCAAAATGTTGGACCAATCTGTTATTTTACCGGTCTTCCTAATCTAGTGATGGTTCAGTGTACATCAACCCCACTGGCCTGAGCAGCAGATCCCTAACCCAAACACCATGAAAGTTATGTGTGAAGGTAGAGTTTAAGGCACATTCACTCACATATTTAAAATGAGTATACAGCACACCCTAGTCAAGGCATACTGTATGATTGGAGCATGTGGTGTATGTTAACGAAGAAGGGCTTGTTGAGTGCTAAAGTCGTAGGATTGCATTCCTCACAGAGTCATAGCAGAGACAGAGAGATTAGCTCCACAAGTCTCTACTGATCCACTGGCTGTGAAATTTATTCCAGCGTATACACTCCTGCAAAACTAATTTAATCTAACCAATATTCATGCAATGTTTCCCCCAACATACACATTCATAAGCATGCAACGCTGCCACCTGCATGCTTCATGTCAATATGCTTTGTTTTTCATATTTCACTTTGTTCAGAATATATCGATAGCTGGATAATTTAAATGCCAGACCACTCCACTCCACACCACACAATACCTCTCCCTCAATCCACACTTCTCTGGATCATTAAACGTATTTATTTTCATTTATCAAAATGCATCCTATCAGAAGCTGTAAATGTGCACTGTCTGCAGTTACAAGCTGCTAATTTAGGGCAGTCGTAGGCTTGTGGTTAAGGAACCAGCCTTGAGACTGTTCCCTGGTTCAATTCTAAGTACCGACAAGTCATGGCTGAAGTGCTCTTGGGCAAGGCACCTAACTCCCAGTTGCTCCCCGGGGCTGTGCTGGCTGCTCACTGCTCCGGGCACGTGTGCTTACTTCAACAGTGTGTGTTTATGTGTGTGTTTCACTGCACGGATGGGTTAAATGCAGAGGACCAATTCCGCTATGTGCAAAACATAGTGGCA
>JAOUQT010326948.1:0-13713 GCA_025769995.1 Xyliphius kryptos
TGTAAAGCTGCTTTGTGACGACACACTGTTGTAAAAAGCGCTATATAAATAAATAATTACTTACTTACTTACTTACAAGAGAGTATTTAAGGGAAAACCAGCTACTCTGTTGTATAATTATCTGATCTGGATTTTTTTTTCATATCAAGTGCTTGTGGAAGAGATGTGCTGAAAGTAAGACCCTCGTTTAACAGCAAAAATATCTGGAGTTTAATTCTTCAACAATGGATTTTAAAAACGGCGATTTCCTCTTAGGGTTCTAAAACTCTGGATTTAAAATAAGTAAATGTTGTTTTAAGATAGATATCACATAGACAGCTAAAAGAAAAGCCACTGTTTTTTCAAACACAACGTTTCAAATAAATAAAAATGTTACATGCAGTTTAAAGAACCAAGATGGCTTAATTTTGTAATACGGTTATGTTAAATAATAGCAGTGTGTATAAAACATGAAAACATTGCATTATATACTTTTTTTCCCAGAAAAAAAACATGAAGATGAAAGTACGTAATTTTTCAGAACTTAATAACAAAAAATAACAAAAAAAATGAACAAGGGCTGTTAAAAAAAGCAGTGTCTGCATTTGTCTTTACAAACTCAAAATATGTACTATTTTTTATAGGATTTAGCGTTCCTGTAAATCACTAACCTAATATTTGGTTGAATATGCAATACATATGTAAAGCAGTTGTAAAAAACTGTGGTTAATGTCAACCAACTTTTTTCAACTGGTATTCCAGCCCAGGATACTTTGACTACAATTCATTTGCATTTCTTGGTTTTGCCTTAGAAATAGCATCTTTGATGCCACCCCCACAAGTTTTCTATCGGATTAAGGTCCAGGGATTGGGCTGGCTACTCCATACCCAAATTTTGTTGGACTGGAACCCTAATTTTGCTCGTTTGCGGGTGTGTTTAGGGTCATTGCCTTGTTGAAACACCTTTTTTCAAGGGGATTTCCTCTTCAGCGTAAGGCAACATGACCTGTTCAAGTATTCTGATATATGCAAACTGGCCCATGATGCATGGTATGCAGTAAATAGGCCCAGCGCCATAGTATACGAAACATGCCCATATGATGATGCTTTCACCACCATGCTTTACTGTCTTCAGCATGTACTGTGGCTTGAATTTAGTTTAGACAAATTGCATGCAGCCTTGGACCCAAAAAGAACAATTTTACTTTCATCAGGCCACAATGTTTCTCTGTTTCTCTTTGGGCCATAGAGAAATGCGTTCTTTGGCAAATTGTATCCATTTCAGTACATGTTTTTATAACAGTAGGAGTTTGCAGGGACTTCTTGCTAATAGGTTAGCTTCACACAGGCATCTTCTAACTGTCAGTACTCACCGGTAACTTGAGGCTATCTTTGATCATCCTGGAGCTTATCATTGCCTGAGCCTTTCTCATTCTGGCTATGCAATCAGCTTTTTCCAATAAAAGTTCAAACAACCCATATTTCTCAAGCTTTCGAAGAGAAATGCATGTAGAGCATGTGCTGGCTTCACCCTTAAATATGAGCCACCTGATACACACTCACCTCACTTACTGTACTCAACACTGCTATTATTTTGAACACACCCCTTTCAATTAATAATTTAAATTCACAGACTTAAAAGCATGCATATCATAAATGACGAGTCTGTTGATTTACTAAGAACCTACTGCACTAGCTGGTAGATTGTTTGTCATGTGGTAATATAATTTATATCAAAAACAGTGATTCATATTCAGTGTAGTCATATTGGAGTGTTATTAGTTTAAACACTACTGTATGTACCCCAGAGTTGTGACAATTAACAACAAACAATGTTATTGTGGAATTTTTTTTTTTTAAAGTTTTATTATTTCAGATAAAAAAATACACTCATAAATGTGTCATAATACCCATTATAAGAACTTGGGGTGACATGCAAACATTATTTTGAACCACATACTTTTGAGGTTTCCTTAAAATGTAAAATACATTAAAAATGCCACTAGCCTTGTTTTTTTTTGGATGGCCAGAAACAGAGATGTTTTAAAATTAAGACACACACTTTCATTTGTGATAATAATTCACATTTCGTCTTGTTTCATAGTCTATCTTTTGTAAACTATGCAGTCAACTGCTGAATACACAGTTTGTTTCCTGTTTAAACAAACATAACTTGGTAATGGGAACAGTATTGTGATATATTTGGCATATGGACAGAATTATTTTAATATAAATGTTAATAGAGACAATTCATTAGTTTTAAAAGGGAAAGACTGTACAAATGAAAAACTGTATAGACTAATATGGTCTATACGGTCTATATGGTCTAAATGGAGAACAGTAATCATTTAACATGAAACATAGGTCACAGTCAAATAATATGCACTTAGTTTTTGAGTGTTGCACTGATTAGGTTTAACAATGTAAAACCTCTCATACATATTCAAGCGGATTGTTCTCAGCATGGACTTAAATTCATGACATTTACAAGAGAACAGGCCACATTGAGAACATTTCACATTCAGATTTGAGGGCACCACCACCAGCTGGTCCTACAATGTATGTATGCATGCATGTTTACTTTTTGATTATTTCGTTTAATAATTTAGTTTGAATGGAAAGTTTTGTAAATTACAGTATGTTCCAGTGTCATATTCACCCAGGTAGTTAATAAAGCATGTATGAAGTAAAATGTAAGTTGTGAATATAGACACTTAAATAGTTTTTCTTTTTATGTAGGCTGAAATGCAGCTTTTATGCTTATTGTTATAAACAAAAGAAAAAAAACAATCCTATTCTATTTCTAGTGAAATAAAAGGAGTGTTTTAATTTGTTATAACAATTTTTTTAAAAAACAAACTTGAGCCAAATTGTACAAACGCCGAAGTTCAATAAAATAATTATAGAAATTAAAACATTAATATTAAGTACTTTTATGATTGCTGATCTGACATGCAAATGCAAAATTAACAAAGTTAATTGCTGTTAAAGCAAATGGTGTTACTAAGGAATAGTGTAAGGAAACCGGTCGAGATTACAGAAAAGTGTGAGTAAAGTTTTATCTGATTTTTTTTTCACGACCACTTAAAAAGAACAAAACAAAACAAAAAAAAACAGGGCTTTCCAGCACTACATATGGAGCAAAGACAATTAAATTAACATACCAATAAAATAATGTAATTGGAGCTGTGTTATTTCGCATCTAGGCATGGGGGATTGAGCACACGTTCATTTACAACAAAAAAAATTAATAATTTTAGTCACATTAGCTGTAAGCTACACGGTCATGGGGAAAACTGCTAACTTCACAGATGTAAAAGACAACAATTAACACATTGCACAAGGAGGGCAAGACACAAAATGTCATTGCTAAAGAGGTGACTGTTCACAGAGCTCTGTGCCCAAGCACACAGAGACGAAAAAGGAAGGAAAAAAATATGGTCGACAAGCAATAGGGAAAATCACCCCGGAGAGGATTGTGAAACAAAACCCATTCAAAAAATGTGGGGAAGATCCCTTATTCCTGTCGAACTTCTTGGACATGCAGATTTTATTTTCCAACAGGAATTGGTTCTTGCACACAGACCTGTAAAGAAGAAGCCATGATGCCTGACCCAACAATTCAGTAGCGCTAAATGCTACAATCAAAGCAACCTGGGCTCTCATAACCCCTAAGCAGTGTCACAGACTCCAAGCCATGCCACATTGCTGCAGTAATTCAGGCCAAAGGAGTCCCAACTAAACATTCAGTGCTGTACATGCTCATACTTTTCATGTTCATACTTTTCAGCTGACCAGCATTTTTTAAAAACTTTATTTCGTTAGAAAAATCAGGCACTATGATGGCATGGGCATCAAACCAGGTTTTTGTGCTTCGGGTGGAATGGGCAGGGGCCAGATTCTGCTGGTGGATGAAATCTGCATCTCCATACAAACCCTCATTATGAGAAATCATGAAGTCCTCTAAAACATTCTGGAAGACTGTTGCGGTGATCATGGATTTAAAAAGCAGAGTTTACCAACGGCATCATACATTGCAACTCAAATCACAACTTTAGATATTTCAGACTAAATCTCCAGCAATTTGGATTCTGTTCCTTAACTCTACTGTTTAGTAGATTAATAGTGGATCACACTCAGTTTAAAACATTTACTCCCTGCAAAATTTCTGATTTCTCCACACTATTTTACACGGTGTTACAAATTATTATGCAAATATTTTCTCTGATTTTCCATAATTACCTTTATGAATTGTAGTCATTGTAATTTTCCAGTTATTAACCATCAGAGTACAATTGAAAGGTTTTTTAAACAAACTGCCAATGATAACAGTATATTTAAAAAAAATAAACCACTCAAAATGCATGTTCAAAATTCTTATTCACAGCAGAGTTTTCAACCTTTTTACTTTTATATAACAAAAAACGGTCATTTGTGATATTATAAGCACTAGCTGGTTATCACAAACTGAAATCAAACAGTTTCCAAGTCAAAATGTTATTCCAGGTAACGATACATTTGCACATAGGACCCCTTGTTCGAAAGGAGCTTCTGAACTCTCTCGCCCATTAAATTTGAAAAGGTTTTGGATGGTATATGCTTCAATTGTTTTGCATGAAAGACCTCCCGCAATCAAAGACACTCCTTTTGATGATGCTCCAGAAGTTCTCAATGGGGTTGAGGTCAGGGAAGCATGGGGGCCACACCATAAGTTTGTCCCCTTTTATGCCCATAGCAGCCAGAGATGCAGATGTGATCTTGGCAGCATGAGACGCTGCATTATCATGCATGAAAATGATCTTGCTGCGGAATTCACAGTCTTCATGTATTGTTTGGCCCACTGGAGATGTTTTTGCTTGTGCGCAGTGGATAGAGGAGGTCGACAGGATGGCTCACGCACAGCTGCAAACGTCTGAAGGACCCTGGATCTTGTTGTTCGGGGGACGTTGTAGGCACCAGCAGCTTCAAAAACTTGTTTGCTGCTATGACAAGGCATTTTTGCAGCTGCTGTTTTCACGATGAAGTGTCTTGGCAATGTTGATGTGTTGAAGTCATGCCTTGACCTAAACACTCCACAAGCAGACACATCCTTTTTCTTTCCTATTTTGGCTGAAAATGTAGACTGCTTAATAATATGGGACAGCCTTCTTAAGTAGTCTTGCCTTTAATTGGCCACACCCGCCAAACTAATTAGCACAGGTGTCTGCAATTGTTTTCAGTGCTATAAAGAGCCCTGACACATGTCACCTTCAATGAGTTTAACTGACAAACAAAAAAAAATTCTTACCTTATCACTCCTGAAAACATTTTGCATAATAATTTGGAACACAGTATAATATTTTGAAATCCTGTTGCTGTGGGTTTTATGAGCTGGAAGCCCAAATTATGTAAAAATAAACCAAATACATACTTGAAATAGTTTATAATGTGGGCCCTAAATCTATCATCTATGAAAGTTGAACTTTTTGAAAGGAATTATGGAAATAATAAATAATCAAATGGTCTGTACATTAGATTTGACTGTATAATAAATCTTTAAGCTAAAATTTAAAAAACATCTACATTAAATATATTTGGGCCTTCCTGCATGGCAGCTACAGCAAATGCAGTCTGAATCACTGGCTTCCTAAATACAACAGAACTACATTAGAATAATAACAGCCTTGCCGAATCTGTAATGGGTCCTTTTATTTCACAAAGAGTGGCAGGCAATGGCCAGTGCTCTCTGTCTGATTAAAACAAATGAAAGATCCATTATGACATGCAACTGACTACCCGCACCTCCTACCAAGCTTCCCACTAATGGAGGGTGAAAAATAGAGAGACTGTCATTTAGCAAACCTAAATGTTTTCTGCTTCCTGCAGTCATAAACCACACATTTAAAGTGCAGAGCAGAGACGGCTCAAGTTGGGCCATGTAAAATTTATATGTGCATACATTGAGGCGCACACATGGAAAAAGTATGTGGATTCTAATAGGTTTATTGGATGTTTTCCTAAAGACTGGACAAATTTGGCATTTTATTTCAATGATCTGAATACAAAAATGCTAAGGACAAAAACATTGTAAAAAAAAAAAAAAAAAAAAAAAAAAAGAATGTCCTCTACATAAAACCTCTGCACACTTTAATGTTCATTTAATAACATCTGTTTTTATATTAGGAAATAAACCAAAAGTAGAGATTACAACATTAATGACATTCATATTTTAGTTTTTTTTTTTCTTTTTTTAACTAGTTGGAATTTTAAAAAGCAGCATCCAAAAATCTTTAAAACATCCTGTGTTTGAGTCTCACCAGAGAAAACCATCATTTTTGCATGGGTATGTTTTTGGAGTGATCTGCAGATAATCCCATGTCCCTCTTGATCTTATTATGAACTTTTTAAAACTTAATACAAATTAACAAAACTTCCATAGTTAGGGGTGGCCAATCTATTGCACAGGACTGGCAAAAATTACAGCAAATATAATTGTGCTGGTCAACAAAATTTAATACTCATTTACATTTGTTTCATTTGTCATTTACACTGGTATTTGTATTGTTTATGACATATAGGGTATCCAACATCTCTCCACAATGACAAGGGAATGCAAAAAGATCATTAGAAGGCTGTATTTCACTGCTGATATTTGATCAGCAAAATTGTGTATAAGATATAATATAAGCTAATTTCTTCTAATTATAGAATGAGAGTTTGCCAATGTTAAAAAAAAAAAAAAAACAGAGTCAAGTGAATTACTGTCTCTTACTGACAAACTAACATTAACTGGTAATATTGTATTTTGCAAATATGATTACATGAGGTGGGTGGGATTCCATATGGAAAAAGAATGTCACTTCCTACTCCTGCCAATAGGGGGATAATAGGATTTGTTATCTCCGGTAATAATAAATATGAACGGATAAATTAAGCTCAGACCAACAGCATGACTGGACACTGTCCTCCTCCAACTCTGTCTCGGGGAATGATGCGAAGCTCTGATCCATGTTTTAAAAACACATTTCCTATGAGCAAGAAAGAAAGAGAAGAGCAAGAAAAAAACAATCATGGTTTATGCATACATTTAATTTTAGACTGTTTATCTGTGGCTACTATATCGTCAAATAAATTGCCAACTCCACATAATTATCCCCTTTACACCAAAATTTCCAACTGACAGAAATAAAGACAAGTAGTGTGTACCAGCAACCAGAGTTTGGGGCAGTGTTATTTAGACCACCAAATCAGATGTTTTGCATTGCGCTTTGTTAAGATATCATATTCAGAACAATAGTTAAGAGAAGACTTGTCCAAAGGTTTTTGGATTTCCAGTCTTTTTAATACACCATTGGCCATTGAAGAGATAGAAACACCTGAATATAATTATTTAAATGGGTAAGTGGGTAATATTTGGCAGTATACTACAATTAAAAATCTATTTATTCTTGTTCTATGATCGATTTGAACACACAGTCCATGGTCCTTATAATATAAAGTGTGCTACGTTAATTTTAAGCTTCCAATATGGAAGGAAAATGGAAATTTTAGCACCCCACAAATCTGACAAATGCTGATGTTAACAGATAAGATTTCAGCTAATGCAGTCTTGTTGATATTAACCATTTCAGCCTTAAATAGTACTAAGATTTAACAACATTTACTAACATTACTTTAAAAGTTAATACACACCACAAATTAAAAAACCCAAATAAGTGTAATTTCAGCCAAAGGTGTTTTTAATCCAAAGATAATGCTGAATTTAGACTAATAAAAGCTTAGCATATTATACAGCTATAATACCAGTTAATATATTTCTTTATAAAATATACAAATATATCACTTTTTCTTAATTGTTGTGTCCTGAGTCAGATATAATCTTGTTTGAAAACTGCAGAACAGGCCTGCAATAACAGTTTAATAATTTGACATTTTAAATATTCTGTAAGTGTACAAACCAATAGGGTACAACCAAGAATGGAAACCACATTCTTTTAGCATATTTTTATGCATTAGAAAGCCCATTTTAATAAAAGCTTGTGAGAAAACTTGAGCTGCAATTAGTCATTAACGGCTTTAGAATATGCAGCCTAACATGAGGCGACAAACCTGCTGTTTGTGCTGGATTAATTCCGATGCCATCTGCACAAAAACAAAAACCAAAACAATTAGAAATCTTTTTTACAGTGACATAAATTTGTGCAATTATATTAATTTAGCAGACTGTATGTATGTATATATGTATATACATTAAAATAAACAATGGGACTAAAAGTATTTAGTCAGCCACTGATTGTGCAAGTTCTCTTACTTAGAAAGGCTGTAATTTTCATCATAAGTACATTTCAACTATGAGAAACAAAATCTAGGAAATCACATTATAGGGTTTTAAATTATTTTTTTGTAAATCATGAGTATTTAGTCAATCACAGACTAGCAAGATTTCTGGCTGTCATTGAAGAAGATTTCTGGCTCTTATTGACCTTTAACGTCTTCTTTAAGAAGCTCTTCTGTCCTCCACCTGTTACCTGTATTAATGATCCTGTTTGTGTTGTCTGTATAAAAGACACCTGTCCACAGCCTCAAACAGACTCCAGTCAACCATGGCCACCGGGAAGAAAACTGTACATCTGCACCAGGCTGGGAAGACTAAACCAATAGGCAATGAGGTTGGTGTGAAATAAATCAACTGTAGAAGCAATTGCAAGAAAATGGAAAACATAGGTCCATTGATAATCTCTCCCAATCTAAAGCAAGATCTCCTTCCGTGAGGTCAAAATGAGCACGAGAATGGTTATCAAAAATCTAACAATACGGAGGGCCCTGATAAATGACCTGCAGAGAACTGGGAACAAAGTAACAAGGGATGCAATCAGTAACAAACTAAGCCGAGAGGGACTTAAACCCTGCAGTTCTAGGTGTGTCCCTCATCTTAAGTCAGAACATGAACAATCCAGTCTAAAGTTTGCCAGACAGCATATGAATGATCCACAAGAGGATTGGGAGACTATCATGTGGTCAGATGAAACCTTTTTGGTAAAAACTCAATCCTGTGAAAGTATGTGTTGCCCTCAAAACACCAGGTGCAAAACTGGTAAATACTTACAGGAAATGTTTGATCAGTATCATTGCCAAGAAATGTTATGTTTCAGAGAACTGAGTTGAACTTTTTTATGGACTAAATACTCATTATCCACCATAATTTACAAATATATTGTTTGAGAATTCTACAAAGTGATTCCTTGGATATTTTTTCTCATTTTATTCTCATGATGAAAATATTAGACTTTTCTAAGGAGAACTTGCACAGTGAGTGGTTGACTAAATACTTTTTTACATGATTGTCATTAAATGTGTTTTTTTTTTATAATAGGAGAGTAAATATTACAATCTTAAAACGGGTACAAGTATTGCAAGCTTGAATGAGAAATATGAAACCTCATTTTTTCTAAAGAAAATTACTTACAGGCTGAACTGAATAAACAGTAGTTATGTTAAAGCCCTGATTAGGTGCTGCCATTTACATCATGGTAATCAGTTGAAGCAAATAATTTTGACACAATTTTCACCCACCTCACTTATTCATACATAATAGTATTTTGCATGATCATACATTTGTTGTAATCTATCTATCTATCTATCTATCTATCTATCTATCTATCTATCTATCTATCTATCTATCTATATCACTAAACTAAAGGTGGATCCTGAAAAATTCCACTTAAATTACAAATGGAACTAATCTTCAAAGTTCTAGTGTAGATTTGATCATTTGTTTCACTTATTCCACAATATAAATGTTATGTTTGGACTTAAATGACTAAATAACCATGTTTTCATTTGTAGTTGAGATATTACAGGCATAACATTTAACAAGGAAATACTTTTTAGTTATAAGAATTGATTTAGTCAAACATTAGAGTTCGCTTAATCCTCTACTCGGGTCGTGGTGAGGTTTTACACCCCACAGATACACCCAGGACAGGGCACCAATCTATTGCTGGGCACACACTCACACAGGGCAATTTATAACAGCCAATTTACCCTGAATCCATGTTTTTGGACTGTGGGAGGAAACCGGAGAACCTGGATGATATTATGGAATATTAATTTACTATTTACTCTATTTCCCCCTTAGACTTGGTATTATATATGCCAGTAAAGGGAGGAACCAGCTTCACTCACCATTTGTAATAATGGCACTGGTAGCAGCAGGCACTTTAAACTAAACACAGAGAGACAAATGGAAAACAATGTAATAATCATTCAAATTAAGTTATATAAACATTGACACACCCTACTTATTCTACAATTGCGGCTGACTGAGTAATAAAAGCAAGGAAGGAATCACGTGTTGAGGAAGGTTGTAACACATTTGCACTCATTTTGCTATGCTGTATAAGGAGTCCAACTGCAGTTATTGAAAACCTTTGCTAAGGAGCATGTTGTGTGAACAAAAGAGAAGGGGTCCAGAGTTTATTTTAGTGATAATAGCAAGTTCAATTTATTTGGGTCTGATGGAAAACATGACAAACTAGGGAAAGACTGAACCCAAAGCGTGTAAAGAAGTAGTAAAAGTTAGAGGAGTAAATGTTTGGGAATGTTTTCATCAGCTGGAATCTCTCTCATACAGCTACATGATGTGTATCAGAACCTTCTTTAACAAGATTTGGTTCTTTTCGCATTAATCACTCATCAACAAGCAAAATTATGCAAGATAATCCCCCTGATCGCACAGCAAAACGGACAAAGCATTTCACTGAAACTGAAAACATTAAAACAATGAATTGGCCAGCCCAGAGTCCTGATCTAAATGCATCAGAAAATTTATGACCAAAAAAGAAACCTAAAACAGTTACCGGACTGTGGAAAAGACTGAAAGAAGGAAGGGCCAAAATCACAGCATAGCAGTGTGAAAGACTAATGATGTCCTGTGGCTGCAGATGTGCTGAAGTCATTTAAAGCAAATGATTAACAATACAATTCCTACTGATTGGTAACTGTTGAAACCTTTAAAATAAGAGAACAGCAATGACTGTAGTTAAAGATTTACAACTGAGTTTTCTTTTTTGCATCACTTTTTTGCAAAATAATGTTTTTATGCTGAAATACTTTGCTTATTTTGTAAAACATTTTATCAGTTTCTCTGAGTTTAATTTGTATAGGTGTAAATTTGAGTAAAATTAACATTGTTCTTTTATTTTATAAACGACTGACATATCTCCAAAATTCCTAAGAAAACAAGATAATATTTATTTACTTACAACAACAATACTAATGTTTTAGCAAAGGAAAAGTTCAGAAATTAATATTTAGTGGAATAACCATGATTTTTAATTAACATCTTTCATCAGTCTTTCACATTGCTTTTAAGTGACCTTATGCTACTCCTGGTGCAAAAATTTAAGCAATTCAGCCTTGTTTGATGGCGTGTGTCTATTCATCTTCTTTATGACAAAGGCAGAGGGGAGAAAAAAAAAAAACATAACGACAGTAATCTGCAAAGTTTGCAGGTAACACGAAAAACTTAAAAAGACGACATCCCAAGGAAATGTGCCTAAAGTCAAGTAGCCAAAAGAGTAGCTACATTGCAGCTAGTAAAGGGTAACGCTACAGTCGGACCAAAACAAACAATATGGGCATTTGAGAGAGACCTTGCATATGAGAAGACAAGTAAATGATGGCGAGGTAACAGTAAATTTATACCTAGCAAAGGATATGGTTCCTTTCAACAAAAAAATAAAAAATAAAAAATTGTGATATAATATTTTTGCCATATCGCTCACCTCTAATCTAGATAAGATTTGTGTAGAGGAATGGGCCAAAATCCCTGTTGTATTGTGTGCTACCTGGTGAAAAACTACAGGAAATGTTTGACTTCTGGAATTGCAAAGGCTACTGTATCAAATATTAACATTCCATTTTTACAGGGTTTTCAAATACATATTTGCAGCACTAACACAAATAAATTATATATTAATTAATAATAATAAAAATCATACAGTGTGACTAACAGATTCTTTTTTTTTTTTGATTATGTCTCTCACAATAGACATGCACCCAAGATGAAAGTTACAGACCCCTCCATAATTTCTAAGTGGGAGAACTTGCAATGTTGCAGGGTGTTCAAATACTTATTTTCCTCACTGTATATATTAAAGAAAGAGGAGAGCAATATTGGTTAGTACAATCGTTCATCCAACAGAGTAAATGAAAACTGTTAATAGTGAACCCAGTCAGTCAGTTACAATGCAGTATAAAGATGCAGGTTGTGTAATAACTGCCCGCTGTTGTTAATGAAAACAAAACCAAAATATGTGCCTCAGTCTTATTTATTCATGTTTGCTTTGTGCTTTTTACTTTTTAACAAGCAACATGCTGTTGTTTCTTCCATAAAAACAAAACATGCCAGCATTATATAAAGACACACAATCTATATCTGGAGGCATTAAAAGGGAAAGTGCAGCATTTTAAACAGAAAATGCTTTCTAACAAGCTTTGCTATCTTAACTTTGCACAAAGTGAGTTAAAGCCCTGTCAAGCTTGGCATTTTATTGAGAAGTATGAAAAATGAAACAGTAGGTTATTGCAGAATCAAGGCAGAAGTAAGTGCAGAAATGATTGCTACAATCACGGGGCTTTGTGCCAAATCTGATCCCAGAATCGTAAAAAACATGGCACTTTCTCACAAGTACTATTCGTGACAAAGCCAGTTTTCAAATAGAGACAGCTGAAACATGACAATGTAGGCTACCAAACAGATGAATGCAAATGTATAATCCTGATTTCCAAAAAATTGGGACAACGTGTTAAAAGGTAACTAAAAATAGAATGCAATTATTTAGTAGAAGCTAGAGCTGGGACAATATGGCCCAAAACCACAATTGCGATATATTGAGCAGTTGACCTCGATTACGATAAACGGACGATGATGTTAATACACACATACCCCAAAAATAAAGAATGTATAAGGCTAACATAAATCACATGACTACCCTACAGAGAGCATGGAGCGCAGCCTCTTAAAGGGACATGAATGTAGCCAACAAAAAAGACAAAACAACTTTTCTTTAATTTTTTTTAAGATACTGAAAATACCGATATGAGCAAAATGACTCATGACTCTAAATCGAGAAATTTTCGGTATATCACCCAGGCCTAGAAGAAGCCCATATATTAATTCCATCAGCAATATATCAAATATTAAACCATGTTGATTGACAATAAATGACAGGACTTTGTATAGTGGGTATGAAAAGTATTCAGACCCCAATAATTTTTCCCTCTTTGTTTCAATACAGCCATTTGCTAAAATAAAAAAGGTTAATTTCATTTCTCATTAATGTACACTTAGCCACCAGGCTTGACAGAAAAAAACAGAAATGTAGACATTTGTGCAAATTTATTAAAAGAGAAAAGCTGAAATATTACATGGTCAAAATATTCAAACTCTTTTCTCAGTATTGAGTTTAGAAGCACCCACAGCTAGTACAGCCATGAGTCTTCTTGGGAATGAAGAAACAAGTTTTTCACAGGTGGATTTGAGGATCCTCTTCCATTCTTTCTTGCAGATCCCTCCAGTACTGAGGTTGAGGGATGGACAGCCATTTTGAGGTCTCTCCAGAGTTGCTCAATTGGGCCAGGTCTCTGGCTGGGCAAGTCAAGAATGGTCATAGAGTATGGAGCTCAAAAGCTGACATAAGTATTTGAATCTGAATTTTGAAAATTGAAATATTTTTCCGCAAAATTCAGATT
>JAOUQT010326956.1:0-24540 GCA_025769995.1 Xyliphius kryptos
ACGGGCTTTTAGTCAGTGGGTTCTGAAGGCAGAACCTCGTTCCACACTGACCTACAGATCATCATCCTCTCCTACTGTGCTCGTCTCGGCGCAGCGCGGTGACCTCGCACAATTCCTCTTCCTCCCTAACCGTCAGTGGGTGGCTTTATGTAAAAGTTATAATTCATATTTTTCTCCACACATGCTCTTTTGTTTCTCCTCCAACTTATTGTTGACTCACGGAAAGGCCGTCGACTGAGAGCGTTTCGTAAAGGTCACTGCAGATGCGCGGTCTCGAACACATGCAAACGTGCAGAACGAGCTCGTACTTCAGCGCCCGAGGCGCCGGGCTGAAATTCCAGCAGCGTTTTGATCTTTTTCCTCTCAACAGAGCCGTTCAAACCCAAACCATTTTTTCCTCCCCCTGCTGCCAGACTGACAAGACAATAAGGCCATTTTGACTGGAAATGATTTTAGCACACAGAACATAAAGTGGGAAATTGAAAGCTCTATAATGACGGGGTTTAAACACATCTGGAAGCTTCACAGTTTATAGTCAGGTTTCCGTTCGAACGCTATTTATGGTTTTCAATTGAGAGAGTGGTTTAATGTGTCTCAAGAAAAGCGCCGCTGCCGCCATTACCTCGCTGTTATCACACAGAATGTTAAAAACCATACTTCCCGCATTATACACTTTACAGTATGTATAGACTAAGCCTCATACATTATACACTAAATACATACTCTTAATAGGTCAGATGTTTGTATACATTTTGTTGGCTGTAAGGGCGGCACAGTGGCTTGGTGGTTAGCATGTTCTCCTCAGTGCTGGGGATTCCCGGTTTGAATGCCAATCCGGGTGGAGTTTCCATGTCCTCCCTGTGTCTCTGTGGGTTTCCTCCAGGCTCTCCGGTTTCCACCCACATCCCAAAAACATGGATTCAAGGTTAATTGAATGCTCTAAATTGCCCTGTAAAGTGTGTAGCTGTGTGTGTGTGTGAGTAAGTGTGTACTCATCGATGGATTGGCACCCTGTCCTGGGTGTGTCTGCCCAGCGCCCGAGACGTTCTCCCCTGGACTGGCATGGGAACCCCCCTGCGACTCTAAAATGTATGAATGAATGTTGGATGTATGCATTATACCTTAAACAGTACACACTCTAAAGTCTATATATACTATACATCAAGTATTATACCTCCAAACATATACTTCTTGTACTATAGATCAAATATTATACTGTATGATGCAATATACGCAAAACACCATACATCACACACTATACAATTCATAAACACTATATAGAATTATAGCTAAATTATGTTCTTTGAGTTATACACTATATATGTTACACTGTAGTCCATATACATGACATTTTACACAATACAAACTATATACACTATACATCAGATATTATACATTATACACTATTATTCACTATCCGTCAAACATACACTGTAAACATCTAACGTTATACACTTTAGTGTATACAAATATATTATATATTATACTCTGTAGATCATTTTTAATACAGATTGAATATTTTGCATCCTACAGAATTGTTTACATTATAAAGGTATACACAGTACAAGATTATACATCATAGACTATTGAATTTGTGCTATAGACTAAATGTTATTCTGTGTTAATTGCACATAATATGATATACATCCCACACTATAAACATATTGTTTATTATACCGTTTATATTAATACTTCATACGCTATACACCTAACATGTCCATGCACTCTCCATCATACGCTATACAGTACAGTGTATATACTGTTAGTGGATGTTCTTTGTGGTCCCTGCAGTATTTGTGGGTATAATTTAGGATTTTTGAACGGACAGGTCAGGCAGCTATAGGGACTTGTACCCCGTGACTCTGTGAGACATCTGAAGTCTGCAACGTTCTGTCCACATGCTTGATTTAACATGACCGTACATCCTGGTGCCCTTTTCTCACCGAGACAGAGCTGGACTCTAATTGGGACCGAGTCTATACCCATTGATTTAGTGTCCGTAACATGTCCCGCAGCATCAGGTTCGTTAAAGTGGGTTCGAGTTTTTCACAAATTTTGAAGCTCGCCAGCTCACGGCGGTCCCCAGAACGTCAGACTGCAGAGATGCAGGCACTTTAATGAACTTTCTGCAACTGTATTTGGGTAACTTACATCATCCGCTATCTGTCACCGCGCCTCTGTTGCTGTATGTTATTTATGTCTTCTATATTCCTGTAAGCTTCTTTCCATAAAGTCACTGCATCTGAGTGTATTAAAGAATCATTACTCGCTGCATATTTGTGGCTCACTCTAGCACATAATGCCTCACCCAGAAATCTAAATCACATCCCGAGCGTCTCCGCAATAAGGAGGAAACAACCGGGAGTGGGCGTTCGCTTCAGAGGATGTTCTTGTTGTGGATGAAGGCAGCTCTTTATGAAAGTTCCTGGTTTTAAAGTGACAGGATCAATAAGCTCCTGCCGATGTGATGACACGTCCTTATTAAACCCGCCTCCGAGTGGAGGCTCGTAATTCACCGGTGTGTTACCACACGCTGCACCTCAGCCCGTCCATCCTAATTCACGACCCCATTCAGGCGGAAGACGTCTGAAATATATGCGAGGGCTGTCCGGAAGGTCGTGAGGTCGGGTAATGCGAGCCTCTCCGCTCGCCGTTTCTCAGAAGCAGAGACGAGAACGCGTTCAGACTGACATGTCTGCGGCAGATGGATGGTCCCTTTTTCACGAGCGCCGCACATCATTCCACATCCTTCATTCGGCGCGGATTCGGTTGCGTGACGGGGACGCTTGTTTACTTTGCCTTGCGTCAGAGCCCAACTCAGAGAGGTCCCTGAACTACAAGCGCGATGTAAGACGCTTTCCACTCTGCCAAGATCTAAATCCGACGCTGGAAAGACGAGAAAGCGGGGCGGAATGGCGAGGCATCGCAATCTGCATCTAAATCGAGCACGTGGCCTGAAAATTTATCTCTGAACCGGTTCAGACGCTCGGCGCTCGTTTGGGGAATCGGGCCCCGTCTGCCGTGTTCCAAAATAAGATTACAGAACGACGCTGGTGCAAGAAGTGCTGCTTTTCTGAGTCAGCCTGAAAAAAATACTTTCATTTACAGGAAACTGATAAAGAATCGTTTGGATGTGCGATCATTATTCATCCCAGAGTCTTCTCAACTTCATCCAATCAGGGAACGTCCTTCCCTAAAATGTTGCTTTAGTTGTTGCCTTAAATCAGGCCCATACCCTTCCATAGATTTGTGAGAGTTGTGTTGGTTTGCTGATGTTGGGCATAAAGCGT
This sequence comes from Xyliphius kryptos, assembly GCA_025769995.1. Lineage (NCBI taxonomy): Eukaryota > Metazoa > Chordata > Actinopteri > Siluriformes > Aspredinidae > Xyliphius > Xyliphius kryptos. Next base: position 3,291 of record JAOUQT010326956.1, read on the forward strand.
GGCATTGAGACTGGACCTCTGTGCAGGCCAGTTCTCGCAAACCAAAGGGCCTTCCCCAAGATGTTTGCACAAGGGGCAAATCTCTGGCATGTACGGCGAGGTGCTCGACTGAAAACGTACGTCAGTCATGGGAATCATTTTGGATCTTGTATGTTACTTTAGTAGAACATACATTTATTTATAATAAAGGACTTTTATTTGATAGTATAACTATAGATCTAAGGATTATATTGAGCTCTGGTTATAGAGCGTCAGAATAAGGACCTTCCACTCTGTCTCTGGAACCAGAATCAGTCCAGCTCCGGTGCTGACGGCTAACGCCGCGTCGCAGAGATTATCTGAAGAGACTCTCGCGAGGTTAAAAGCCGTAATCCCCGGCGCCGGCTCCCTCGCAGCTGACTCAGAGGCCGCAGAGTGACTGGGTGTTTCTTCAGCGTGGTCTCTTGTCGCTCTCAGCCTGTAATGAAGGGCTTTACTGAGTTTAATGAGCTGCCACCCACGAGTTTATGCTACAGCTCTGATGATAGCCTGCAGCTCTGCTCGCAGCGCTGCGTCTCACGTTAGCTCGCTACATAATCACGCCTGGAGGAAACGATCCGCCGTCCAGCTCGGCTTCAGAGTGCCGTCAGAGCGCCGGCTCACGAGGTTGTACACGAGGAGGCCCCCAGGCCATAAAGTGAGCCTGTTCGGTTCTATGAGGTCGTATATCAGCACGCGGGTTACAGTAGCAATATTTACCTACAATTTAAAATATAAATATTGTGATTTATTCCGAGTGGAGATTCGTCCTGACAGATGACTTCTCGTGTAAGACGATACCCTTACTGATCCGGCTGCTGGCTTCGGTAGTGTTTAGGAAAATGGTATATTTAAGCGTTAGACATCCGGTTCCAGATCAGCAGGGACCCCTGGTACGGATGCCGTCAGGGCTTATTGGTTATATCAACTCAACATCAGGAATTCTGCATAATTGAACACTCTCAGTAGTTATTCCATTTAAAACATATTATGGAATGTAAACGCTACAGCAAACAAGGAACATCCGAACTGCTGGGAACACTTTGGGGAGGGGTCTTCAGTTCCAGCATGACTATTTAGGGGCAGTTGGCATGACGTGACAAACCTTATTCCATCGTGGAATGTGTACAGATGTAACCCTCAGACAAAAAAAGAATAAAGTATATGACACACGTTCAGGCAGTAACGGGAAAGATGGAGCCGATGCACCATGGTGTGGTCTGGTGTGGTGGGGTCAATGGGACGAGGCTCAGTTCCCTTCCGAGGCAGTGGAACCCTCTGTTGAATGAGGACGACAGAGACGATCATTTTCGCTGGTGGACATTAAATCCATCGCTGTTTTCTGAGGATGGAAATGGCGCGAATCTATTCTGACCTTTATTTCAACAAGTATCTCTATCGACGCACATTTGCACCGTCATTATGAATAGTTTTGACATTTTCCTCGTTCGTCGTTCCTCCGCGGTGTAAAGACCTTACGATGAATTGTGTGCACCCAAAAATCCCGCCTTCTTGCCTCAGTAAGAATTACTGTGGTTTTACTGTCACCTCCATCCTTAATCTTTGGACCATAGTGAGATCATGATATAGTTAAGATCATGGGGAAGTTGTAGGTATGGGGTTAAGGAACCAGCCTTGCGACCTGAAGGTCCCCGGTTCAATTCCAGGTCCAAAAAAAGTGTTATGGCTGAACACCCTTGGGCAAGGCACCCAGCCCCAATTTCTGCCCGGGCTCCGTGTTCAAGGATGCTCACCCCTTTGAGCATGTGTGTGTTTGAGTGCATGGATGGGTTAAATGTGAACGAGAAATTCCTTTGTATTTAAGAACAGTAAGTAAACTTCTATCACTATGTATTTAAAAAAAAATCCATCTGGTGCCAACAACCATGCCACGGTCAAAATCCCAACCTTTTGTCGTGCTGATTAGACAGATGCATTACTCTGTAATTAGGTGGCTGTCGCTTTAGCCCCACCCCTCACTTAAACCCTGTGAAACCCCGGGGAGTTGGATGCAGGAAGCACAAACTCCAGAGTTGTTTCTGTGCGGCCTATTTTCCATTATCGCTCAGTGTTTTTGTTCTCCATCGAAGCGTCTCATCTTCTCATCCATCGAACCCTAACTGAGGAATTGGTTCCTCTGAGATTTACACAGCGTTCAGGTTGGGGGAACTGGGGAGGAACTAATATGGTACAAATGGACCGTGCTCTTTCTCCTCATCCAGCAAGACAGCTGTAAATGTCAAGAGCGCGGTGGCTTTGACATGCGCCTGCTATTTTATTTCCTTCCTAAACACAGGACCGGCGTGTATTGTGCACAGGAAGTTGTGAATATTTCAGTCTGAAATTTAGAAATTTGTGCCGCCGCGTTAGAGCATCAGACCAGATCAGGCCTCCATTTGTCAAATCTCCTCAGCTCCACATCATTATCCGCCTCAGATAACCTGATTGGACTCCGGGATGGAGAGCTCCCGGTGGGAGCGGGAAGGGAATACGGAGGGAGGAACGCCAGGCGAGCATCCGCACTTCTATATATACCTTGTTGTCTGGGAAAATTAGGTCACTCCAGTGAATAAATTTACTGTCTCACCATGAATCACGGCTCGTGGGTATGCGGCTGGAGCGCCGAGCGGCACATTATTAATCCATGAGCGCGGTGACTGGGCACCGCGGGTTTCAGACCTCCAGCGTTTTGCCGTTTTAGCTGACATGTTCAACCCATGTGATCCCGACGGCTCCGGGTGTCAGTCCGCCTACGCGGCGTTTAGAATGTTGTTTGGGGACGTGATGCTCATTTAGTACCGAACGCCTGGCCGGTAAAAACAGGGTCTGTCTCGGTTACACTGGTCACATTATTAGATACAGTGCCTACATGGTATCACTTACCAATGTGGTCCGTTTGGTACCACACACATTTTTCTGGCCTGAGATCTACTTTTTAAAGTGGAGAGGTCATCATAATCACTCAGGTCCATCTTTTTTTAAATCTTTAGTGTTAAAAATGTGGCTTAATGGTTAGCACGTTCGCCTCTCAGGATCGCTGGGGTTCCCGGTTCGAATCCCGATCTGGGTGGGGTTTCCATGTCCTCCCCGTGTCCGTGTGGGTTTCTCCGGTTTCGTCCCAAAGTCCAAAAACATGGACTCCAGGTGAATTGAATGCTCTAAATTGCCCTGTATAGTGTGTGTGTGAGTGAGTGTGTGCCCAGCAATGGATTGGCGCCCTGTCCTGGGTGTATCTGCCCAGCGCCTGAGATTTTCCCCCTGGATGGGCATGGGGGACCCCACCACGACCCTAGTAGAGGAATAAGCGGAACATCATGTTAATGTTATTACAATACGAGGCAATCCAGTGAAAAAAAACACTATTATTCTAATAATCTGCACTCAATGCTGTCAGCCAGGTGGGAGGAGTCTGAACAGTAGCTGCTGATGCCAATTCTCAAGCAGGCTTCCAAATGATCCTCAGCGAGGGAGATCTGGACTTCATTATTTTCATGTGGGGGGAAAACCTTGAGTCACATAAATAGGTTGATCCAAAACAAGTTCCAAAACTGCCCAGCAGAGGCGCTTGCCTTCATTTGAAAGTCAGTTTGCAGGACTAAAATTTGGTCTTTTAAAGCAGATTTGATATCTGTTTGTAGCAGGAGATCTGACTCCTCCCCTTCAGCTTTTTCCATGTATGCACCAAACAGCGTCCCTGCAGAGGGCGCTCCCGAGTCCAACAAGCAGTTTTTGGTGACGTTCATCACTTTAACATTTTAGAGCACATTTTAAATGAGACGTGATTCTGGCAGGGGGGCGTGGCCACACGCCGGTTGGTGAAGGGTGTGTGTGTGTGTGTGTGTATGAGTGCTTGTGACACTGTGTGCAAAATACCGGAAGATCACGCATATTAGTCCGTTTACATTTAAAGCACGGCTGATTTAACTGTGAATTTCTAAAGTGGGGATAGCTTGACCGCGTTGATAACCGAGACACTCGTGGAGTGTTCCACAGCGATCTACCAACGTGCACCGTGCAATGGGCTGGTCAATTGCAATCAGCGTATTGGGCACGCCTGCTCAAACAGGTACCATTGGGGTGGAGGATGATTCTCAGTGCTGCAGTGACACTGATGGTGGAAGTGTTGTGTTAGCGTGTGGTGCTAATGGATCAGACTCAGCAGTGCTGCTGGAGTTTGTGAGACATTAACTTTATTCTCCCAACATCGTGAAGCCTTGACGCCGTTTGAGCTGCAAAACAGAAAACGTCATCTGTGATTTTAGGTTCTCCTTCAACACCTAATTTTCTAACAACCCAACAAACAGCATGATTCCAGTTTTATATGTCAGAGTAAATCCCCCGTCGTGCCCCTCGAGCAAAGAACGCACAGATACAATCACGCAACTGAGAGCAAAGGAAGAAGACAAACCGGGGCCTTTGGGGATGAACAGCGCTGACGTCGAGGGCCGGTTATTAGCTTTATAAGTAAAGAATGTCTGGGATGTAAAGCAATAGATATGTAGACGGTCAAGTCAATTTACAGGGTAATGTGTTGGCACGTCTCACAGGGGGAAAAAAAAGACCTGAGGTAATTTCCAGGGAGGAGCGAGCGGTCTGAATGCTTCATTCTTTTACGAGCCTCCATTGTTCCGCAGGCCTTTCGGGTCCGGGATCTAATTAGTCAGACGCTGTTCTGAATGGTTACTTATCTCTTTTTTGGAGTTTGGAGAGCAAATGAATGAACAGGACCCTTCGCTGTGATGGAAGAGACCTGGCCGAGGGGGATGGGAACAGTCGGCGTGAAAGGAGTAGGAGACCTCATTTGCCAGGGGGGTTTTGCCGGGACCCCACGCTGGGTCCGGGTTTTAGCAATACGTAATGTAGTTCCTCTGCGGGGCTTTTTCTCCGGTTCGGAATAAACTGTGCCATGCCACTGGTGACTCCATCGCCGTGCAGTGAAATGTGATGGCATATTAACTGCGCCGTGTCTCCGCTCTTCTGCTTCCCTCTCTCCCTTGACGTTAATGGGAAGGACGAGCCTCTAATGTAACCCCCCCTCATTGCAACCCACACACACCCTCCCAGACCCTCGGCAGCCACCAGCCCCCTAATTATACTCTGTGCGCAAAGTGGAAGCTCCGGGGGGCCTCCCGCTATATTTACTCACCGGTATTATTATACGAGAACTTTTTCTAATGGAGGGACTAATGAGCGAGAGGGTTCTGAGAGTTCCGCTGCCAGTCACACAGTATTGTCAGTACTGTCTCACCTGGTTCTCTGTCTCACAGCATCACCTTCCACATTGCAATCTGCTCACCGTGTCCTTTTTCCCCCTACAGCTACATCCAACGGAACTCTGGAAGGTCTGGAGAACCGGGAAGGGGGCGTCTGCAAGACGCGGTCCATGAAGGTCATCATGAAGGTTGGACAAGGTGAGTAAAGGACCCTATTAACCTGAATATATCATGAATATTTATTACATGAATGGCTGCGCAGCTAACCATCACACCATAAAGGCCCCGCCTTCCTCTGAAGACCTCACACAGATTTTCCTCTGTGGGAAGAAGGTCCTCTTTGAGGAAATCCTCAGTCAGTTTTTATTCTGGAGGTTATTAGCGAGGTTCAGGTTTGGGTCCTCGGCAGGTTCCACACCCCACACCATGTGTACCTGTGGAGTTTGCAGGTTCTCCACATTTTCCTCATTTTTATGTGGGTTAAATTCATGTCAAAATTTATGATGAAGCAGAAGATACTAATAAAATAAACCATTTTATTATTTTGTTCTCCGTTGTTGTTGTTATATAAAAAGAGATTTGAATTTTGATTCGTTTTTTGGTGGATTACAGTGTGTCCCTTGGGGGTGGGGGGGGGATGTTGGCGTGTTGTTGCAGGATCCTTTATTTGATGAGTTTTCTGAACTGAAAACAGCATCACACATGCACATTTATAGAAATGCCACAGAACTGCAAAACAGCCCCCGTTCCAACAAATTCTTAGTCATTTCTTTCGGTGCCATAAAGAACAAAAGCAAAAGTTCCTGCTTCAGTTTGTGGAAGTTCCCCTGTGGTGAGAAAGAACGACGTGACCCTGACAGAAGTGGTCAGCCATCAAAAGCTGATGCCAGTAAGCATCGATTGTTTAAAGAAGAAACAAAGGTTTTATAAGTCAGTACGGTCAAAAACATGTGGACTGTGGCAACCGGACCAGGAACTCGCTGGACGTTTTGTTTTTAACGGTCAGAGCCGCCACTCTTCCAAAAAAAAAAAAAAAACACTTTAATGGAAAACAATGTGTCATTGAGAGCTGGTGCTAATTCTAAAATCGGTTCCAATGACCAAAGAAATGTTTTTAAAATGACTTTTTAAACGTTTCAGTCTTAAACGGAAAAGGTTCCTGAGTACTGACCTGTAAAACTGAGTAGCAATGCTCCAGATCTACTTTAGGGTTCTCCTCTGAGGTCAGAATTTAGGAAAATGTGTCCACATAGTGTGTTCCTGGTGCTTTGGAACCAGATCCGGCCTTTTCTGAATTATCTGTGGTGTGTACGAGTTTTCAGAGCCCCGTTGTCTCAGCTTTATATTAAAAACCTGCAGAAATAATTTACCCCCGGCCATTTTCAAATTTCCCAGCATGTGTCTGTTTAAAGCAAATATTTAGCATGAGACCCGGCGGATCTCCGACATCATCTCAAAACAGACTCTCCGCCCGAGTCCTGCCGGGCGACGTTTGACGGTGAGCGGCTCTGAAGGGCTCATTTATCTTCGTCTGTCGCTCGGCGGTGCTGGCACCCGAATGCCGCGGCGAGCGGAGGTGGAGAACATCTGCATACCAGCGTCGCTTAATTGCATGTTTGGGGTCCGGTGTGGAAACCTACAAAACAGAAGAATGTGCCCGAGACGGCACGGCTGAATGGGAGCCAGCTGGGCCCCTCGAAATGGATGAGCGATAATGAAAGTTTTTCAGACGAACAGCCGTGACCTCACGGCGTGAGGAGAGCCTTTAACAAGCTCCCGTCTATAAAAGCCTGTCGCTCCAGGCGCGGGAATTTACGGCCTTCCCTCGTCGCTCCGCACGTCAGGCGTTCCTGTGACTTCACTCCCGCAAAACCGTCGGCTTCGAGTCATGAAAACGGGCGTTTATGAGCGCCGGCGCAACTTTTAGCGCCTGAATTATTTACGCCGAAGCTCTTTCATGGCGTGTGTGTGGATATTGTTGTGAATTATTCACGCGGCTGTTTAGATGCTGGGCTTTATGATGTCGGCGAGGTGAAGGGATCAAAGAAGCCACAGCTCTCTTTTCATCCTCGCTGACCGTGATCGAAGTTTGTACGCGCCGCAGCCGCCACGCTAAACGCATTACTGATGCCTGACAGGGCTGTTACACCACACCGCATGCCACTTCCAGGTGTGTTGCCGTATTGAAAATGACCCTGCGGTGAAACCATGATGATCCCTGTGCAGTCAGTCTGCTTTGGATTTAGATGATTCTTCTGAAAAACAAGTTCAAGTTCAAGTCATTTATTTATATAGTGCTTTTAACAACAGGGCAAGAAAAGACTCTGCTATGTTGTTTTTTTTTTTTTAGGAAAGAACCTTGGGAGGTCCGAGGCTCTGTGGAGACTTATCCTCCTTGAGCAGCAGCAACAGTGTAGAACAGCCATGTACAGATTGTGTGGTGACCAGGTTTCCGTGTTCGTCAAAAAAAACCCAAAATACAAATATTCGTCAGGAAAACGTCAAGGTTTTATAATTATTTGAGAGAGAAGTGACCGTAACTATGATTTTTTTTCCAAATTAAAGATAGCAGAACTTCTCATTATTCCTGCAAAACTCTCAACTCATCATGACGACCTTCCAAACCAATGGCTTCTCAAACTCTAAAACCGACTTGGTCCATAACCATGGTTTCACAATTGACACTCATCCTAAACGATCTGATCAGGTCACTAAAATGGCTCGTTCCTGCAAGATCAGATATTTCTTAACCGAACAAGCTACTCAGCTGCTGGTCCAAGACCTCATCCTATCCCGGCTCAACTATTGTAATGCTTTGCTTGCCGGTCTCCCAGCTTCCACAATCAGGCCTCCACAGCTGATTCAAGACTCTGTCTTCAACCAACCCAAGCAAACTCCGGTCCCTCCATTCCTCCTCTCTCTCCATTGGCTTCCTGTAGCTGCTGCATTCAGTACAAGGTACTGACTCTTACCTACAGGACAATCTCTGGATCTACCCCCTCTTACCTTCGGTCCATCTTTCCAAAATTCACTCTGACTCGTTCACTGGTTCTCTAGTCGCCTTGTGATTCAAGTCTCACTCCGTATCGTTCACCAGCGCCAAATGGTGGAACCATCTGCCCAACGCTGTCTGTAAGCCTGAGCCACTCAGAACTTTTAACAAACTTCAGAAAAAACATCTCTTCCTCAAGCACTTGCTATAAAAAGTCAGATTGGATAATGCTCAGGTTTGATGATCCTACAGTCTAGCTGGTTTCCCTTTAACTACTGAAAAAAGTGGCTGCTAAATGACTAAATTTAAATTTAAATATAAATTAAAGCATGATGGACACGTTGTAACGAACCAATCAGAACGGAGCATTCTGTTTAATAACGATCGTCGTCGTTACTGTATAAATTCACTAAGCTCTACGCTTCAGTGTTTATTAAAAGTGACGGTGAGGAGCAGGTTTGCACTGTTATTTCATTTTATAGAAGCAAAGGAAAACTTAATCCTCTCATGGTCACCGGGGACCCGGGACGTACCGGTGTGGACCGGGATGGAGGTGCAGCGCTCTGCGTTTGTAACTCGACTGCCAATCACCACCAAGAGATGAAGCGTAATGGAAAGAACAGAGTCGCCTCTGCAGCACAGGAGCCGAGAAACGAAGCTTCATCAGGATGAGATTGATATTATCTGGCTTTAAATGCCTCCTGTGACTCGTCTTGGACCAAAACCACAGCTGGAAAGGTTAATTTCACTGAAAGAGACGTCGCGGATGATCCCTGAAACACGACCCGCCGACCGAACCGCCGGATTCCTCCTGAACCCTGACTGTAGTCCACGGCCGTAAACTCCACATCATCCAATAGATCAGAAGTCACGACCTAAAGCATCTCGTTTGCTTTGCCCTTCGACCCTCTGCAGGGAGTCGAACCTCTGCCCACAGACGACGCCTTCTTTAGTTTGGTAGCGGATAAACAGAGCTGTTTTTTCCTCCCTGACTCGCTGTAATTGTGATGCATTTCACAAACACAGGCAGCCTGCCTTTAAACAGTTGGCGTTCCTCCCAGGGAGCCGTGGGGTTTGTTTAAAAAATTGCTCTGAGAGCGTCGCTGAGATCAGTGGCGCTGCTAATAAAGCTACTTATTCATGAGAACTGTAGTAATTTGAGATACAGCCCATTATGTGCACAGGATTTAATAAATGTGACATTCACAGGATGTATGAGATTCATCTATTCCTCATTTGGCCTAATTTCCAAGTCTGTCCTCTTTAAGAGCAATAAACACTTAGGTGGTGCAGGGAAGGAACGACGAGAGAAAAAACACACACACAAGCACTTATTGATTTTGCTCCCGGCTCTAAGTGGCAGCAAATAAGATTTAAAAATTTTAATATCTGGCCGTGTGCTGTGTGTGAAATGAAAGGTTCCGGGATGCATATTCATTCTGCGTTTGTTTGTGTCTCTCTTTGTCTCGCATCCAGACCCGAACGCGGCGCCGCCAGACACAGAACCGAGCCAGGTGGTCACATCCGAGCCAGCGGTCAACCCCGCCAACCCTGAACCCGACAGACCCAGCGACACGGAGAACCAAGGTAGAACCTTTTTTCTTATTTTCTGTTGTATTTACAGGTCTGTGCTGCACTTCATCCATGTTTCATTCATCACTGTCTTTGTTTAAATTTGATTTTTTCATAACGTATTTTTTATACTGTAAACCTTCTGTGCTATAAATAATATAAGATTAATATATAAGATTACAATAACAATAATAATGATGTAAATTAATAATAGTATTGTAAATATTGTGTATATCTATATTTAAAACAATGAGTGAATTTCTGTGTATTTTTTAGCACCGTGATGCTTATTTATTACATTTAAGATAAGATAATCCTTTATTGTCCCACCATGGGTAATTAAATAAGATTATATACTGTATATATATATATATATATATAAATAATAAAAATGCCATCAAGTGTTGAAAAATATTTTGAAAATAAAATAAGTAATAATTAATGTACATTTAAGTACAATATCATGTAATGCAACAGCAAACATATTTTTATCATATTAAAAAACATAAAACTGACAAAACTAACTGCCCTGTTAATATTTAATGCAGGAAATAATTAATAATACAAAATGCAAACTCTACAAAATGATTAAAATATGTTTCTCATGGTGCAGAAATCTGCAAATAGTAGGTCCCTAGTGGGTCGCAAGAGAATTGCAGGTGGGCACAATCGATTGAATGCACCTATGGCAATCGACGATGGATTGGTGCCTTGTCCAGCGCCTAAAACGTTCTCCCCTAAATGGGCATGGGGACAGTCCCCTAGACCACAGTATAGAATTAAGCAGAAGATAATGAGATGAGATCTGTGGCAATACCAAACAAATAATACTCCCACATTGATCAGTCATCGATCTGATGGACATATGATACCGATATGACATTGATCTCATGGTGATTGATTATTAATCTGATATGCAACGATCTCTTACTCATCCCACAATGCTTTGCTTCTCATACTTCATTGATCTCATACTCATACCTCGCTGTCTCTGCCGTCGATAACTTGGATTCTGTATTTCTTGTGTAATGAGGTCTTGTCCATTACTGTTCCACTACCGTGAGCCGGTCTCAGTCCCAGGACCCACGTAAAGACCTTTCTAAAGGCACAACAACGAGTCCTGACACGCCCGTCAGAGTCAGTTAGTGGGGTTCGAGCTGAGGGGAGTTTCTGGAATATGCACTTAGAGCAACAAAAAAAACAGAAAACAGATTTTATTGTCTCCTCGGATTTCGGTCTCGGAGCAGTTATTTGGCCTTAGATACACCCAGGACACCAGCCAGCAAACGGAGAGCAGAAAAAAACTGGCTGTGCAGGAAACCCAGTGCAGCAGAAACAGGCCATGTTACCACAGAATGCAGCTTCTCCACATGATTCAGTCCAAAAATGAAGAGCTGATGGATGCATGTGGTTGAATACGAACTAAATGCATTATATTCTCGTAAAATAAGGACGATTAAGGTGGCTGCTCCCTCTTAAAATGTTTTTTATGTACATGTTCGGTGTCTCAGAAGGTCATGAGAGTCGGTTTCATCAGTAGACAGAAGAGTCGGCGCAGAAGAAACTCATCGTTTATGTTTAATCATCTTGATTTCCATATTTTTCAGACACGGTCAACCAGGGGAGCAAGAACGAGAGCGTCGACGGCATCCTGGGCTCCAGGATCGCCGTGTTCTCCGCCATTGGGGCCGGCTGCGTCATCTTCCTCATCCTGATCGTGTTCCTCATCGTACTGCTCATCAAAGTGCGGAAGAGATCGCGGAAGCCGACCCAGCCGCGGCCGGGGGGCCTGTCGCTCAGCACGCTCGCCGGGCCGAAGCTGATGAGCGGCGGCGGGTCGGAGCCCAGCGACATCATCATCCCGTTACGGACAGAGAACAACTACTGTCCGCATTACGAGAAAGTGAGCGGAGATTACGGTCACCCCGTCTATATCGTGCAGGAGATGCCGCCGCAGAGTCCCGCCAACATCTACTACAAGGTGTGAGGCTGGAAACGGACCCCGACTTCCGCCGTAGGGGTGGAAGAGCTGCTGTCTTTCATAACCCCGGACACCGGCGTTCCGCCAAAGGAAACCCAGGGAGGGGCCATTGGGCATTGATTAGGCTGTTATTCTGTCTGACGCCGAGTTGACTCGTCTCGGAGCTGCTCGGAGTTTCCCTCACGCGTGGCGGCCAGGCGCAGACTGCACACTGAACGCGAGAGTTAACTCCACTTTTGTTAACGGACGTTGGAAACGACGCGGCTATTTCTTAACATCCGGTGAGACTTTTCCAATCGCTCAGGTAACGGCACAGAAGGGGGCGACGGCGAGGCGTCACGGACATCGTACAACCTTTGCCTTACTTTTTTTAAAAGACAAACCTTCTTGCACCTTTCACAAGTGATTCATGCGTTGATTTCCGGCATGTTTTGTTGCCCCGTTACAGTGAGAATCATTCTGCTCCGCAGTCGTTACTTGCAGTCACCCGGTCACCGCCTCCATCTCCATCCCTCACAGCTCCCTCCTGCCCCTCCGCTCACATGGCCTGAGCTTCAATACCTAAACCACTTGCAATTCAACTTTTATTTTTAGCCGTGCATGTCAGGGCCGGTCACAGGAATCCAGATCACGGGGAACTGACACAGCATGCTCATGTTCAGGACAACGGTGGTACAGTTCAACAGACCTGCAGGTCCAAACTTTACAAAATAATGAGCAGCCTCAATTTTCAGTTCTGTATGGTTGTGGAACCTCCTGTCCACTTTATTAGGAACATTTAGTATCCTACACCTTCAGGTTTCCACCTGTAAAACATGATCTCAGAATTTTGTGACCGTGGCGGGGTTGTTGGTACCAGACGGGTGGATTCTCACACTCTAAATTTTGTCTCTGGAGACAAAGAGAACCTTAAGGCAGATGTGTTACATCAGTACCAGACCACGATGGGTTTTATCAGCCCTACATGGGCTCCTAATGAAGTCCATCCTCTCATAATACAAAAGTATGTGGACAACAAACAATTCTTTTAAAACGTGGATCTTATCATGGTCAAGTTCTCACAGCTCCAAAACCCTGCGGATAGATTCCCATGCAGGTGGGGACTGTTTTAGTCCCAGGCCAAATACAGTCCCATATAATCCTGATCATCATGATCAAGTCGGACAGATGGCCAGGTTTTTATACCTCCACCGCCGTCCGTGGGTGAAGCTGTATGATAAAGAACTGTATGATAAAGCTTCTGAGCACCAATCTGATGTATTTTAGAGAAAAATCAACAGTAACTATAAAGTCTGACTCCTAAAAGCCACATCTGTTAGTTCTACACTTTGTGTAGTTACTGCCGTTTTGGTTTTGGATCCCAGAATCTCAACGTTCTTTACCCGCAACACATCAATTCTTTAACGTGTGATCGGCGTCTTAACCAACTTTAATGTAAATTCATTTTCTTCAGAATTTTAAAGATCAACTAAACGCAGGCGCGGGGACGGAGGGCGGGGAGGGGGTGGGGTGTACTGATGTGAACTCAGGTTTAAATAATCATGGAATCTTGTTTTCAAGTTTCGTTCTAAATTCACGTCGTGACCTGCCGTGTTCCTCTGCAAACACCATCCGATGTGAAGCTGCGACCCGATTTAATCTGCGCTCAGTCAGAGCCCACGGCAGCGGCACGGCGTTTCAGTGAAGTCTGGGGTTTTTGTGTAAATAGTTTTTTTTTGTTTTGTTGGTATAACGGCTCATTCTCGTTTCTTGCCAGACGTGAAACGTGGATACGGAGGGTGAGTCTGCTGCAGAACCCAAACACCACAAATCATTGGCCATTGCTGTTGCTTCCCGCCAATACTTATCCGTACAGTTTATGGTCGCTGGTGCGAAACCCAGATACGGAATTAATAATACACAAGAACCTGAGAAACACAAAGTCGCTATGAGTTGCTGAGCCATCGGTCACTGAGGCTCACTTAGACGTGATGTTTTTTACTCGCAGCGTTTCATTACGTTTGGAGGCTGCCATTATTTTACATTACAGGGCCGCACCGCGGGCCGCACGCCGGTCAGATTAATTCGGGTGTTCCGCTTGAGTAATGGCATTGGAGCGCTGCATCAGTCACGCTGATAAATCAGAAGGTGGATGAACTTCATTATCTCATTACGCCGCTCTCGCTTTCCACTTGTTGGCTTCTGGGGAGAAGGTATTACATGATAATGGCGCTGATATCGCTGAGACAACCTTCAATTCACTTTTGTGCGGCATGTGTTTAGTTGATATATGTGTGCACTCTCTGAAAGGTCAGGCTAATTGCTTGATGCTTGTCAGGCCAGAGGCGAGAAAGCTCAAATCATTCACTCACTGTTGGTTGACTGCCAGAACAGAAGAGGTTTAGTACCAGGATGAGCTCCATCTTTCTGGTGTAAATGCATTGCATGCCTCGCTGTTTCCACCTGACGCTGCAGTATGGAGTCACATATTATTGAAGTTAGACTTTTCTTTTTTTATTCCTTCAGTGATTTTCTGCCAGATCTAAAATGTGCTATGAAATATGGGCTGTACCGGAGCATCATGGTGTACAGGGTGTAATAAGTGCACTGGTCTTCATCCAAACAGAGCTTTAGAAGAAGGAAGTGTATTAATAACAGATCTGTTGCAGCGCCGGTGGCTTTCTGGGACTCGGTAACGAGACGTAAACAAACCCCGTCTCCGAACTACAGCCAGAAAAATACGATGTTTGGGAAAGGGGTTTAAAAAATGTTTCCGAAAAGCCTCGGTAATGAATTTATCAGGCTCTGACGGATGTGTTAGCACTTAAGAGGCAGGACAAGAGCACGATCTGGCTCACAAACACAAGTGTGATTCATTTGGTTCCCGGTGATGTGAACACAGGTCTCTTCTGTGAGGAGTCTGCATGTCCTCCCTGTGCCTGCACGGCTTCCCCATAGATATTATTTAAGCTCTAAAGTACAAAAAGCTATAAAACCTGCAGAGTCTGGTGGAAACCTGGAGCCTACAGGTCCGCACCACATCCGTTAGATTTAATTTGCCATAAAAGCAATCAACCCCCCCAAATACGGAGCTACTCAGGCTTTAGCTGTTTCTATTCTAATTGTTTTTATTAAAAATGATGTTTTTATTCTTTTAAAGCTGTACATTCACTTGGGTAGAGTGTGTTGTTGCCGTGTGTGCGCCCAGTGTTCCGTATATATCGTGGCCTGTGTTCCCCTCATGGATTTCCGTGGTACGTGGGTGGTTATGATTGTTTTCACATTGTGTTGTTGCACCAGGTCCATGATGTTTTCATTATTACATGCATCGTGAACAAAGCGATCGCGGAACGTCTCGGGCGCCGTGCCGGTCGCAGCGCGGTGTCGCGCCCCGGACGGCTCTGTGTGTTTGTGTCCCCGTCGTTTTCTGCCGCACATCACTATGATTATTTTGGAGAAGTTCATCCCGTTCAGCTTCGGATGATGGAAACCGTCTGAAACCTGATCTTGCTTATTTGAATTAATAAATTTTTTCCCATGGAATTTTCCCAAAACATCTCTCCGGTGTATCATTTCCTGTATCGTTTTACCCAACACACCCAAAAGTATTGGGACACATCTCTTGCGTGGATCAGACACATCCGCCATCTTCCTGTCAGCATCCCTTGATCACTGACGGAAGATTAGAAGATCGATAAAAGCAACAGATGACCTTCTGTCTCTGATTCTACATCCACAGGGTGGCGCAATAGGGTGAATGTGTGTAATAGAGTGTACTGTGAGAGGATAGAGGGTTAAAAGTCAAATAGCACAACACACAGTAACACACCTGCACCACCATGGCAGTGTCACTGCAGTACTGATAATCATCCCCAGTGATACCTGCTCTGTCCATGGTCCTGATCATCATAGAACAGAATAACAATGTGTGTAGAGACACAAATGGCGTATGGATCATGTGTGCCCAATACGTCGATCGAGATTGACCAGTCGAGGGCACAGTGCACGTTGGTAGATCACTGTGGAACCAGGACAGGCGAGTGTCTCGGTTAACCATTACTATTACAGTGCAGTATCAGACACACTTATACACGCACGCACACACACACACTGTTCACAAACTGGTGTGTTGCCACGCCCCTTTAAAAACCTGCACCATTGATCGACATGGACCCGTCTGCAAAATTTTAGTCCTGCAAACTGACCTTCAGATGAAGTCAAAGCCCTCTGTTGGGCAGTTTTGGAACCTGCAGGCTGAAAAATAGTCATCAGAACATAAGAAAATGTGGCACATATTTGATATTTGGATCAACTTACTTATATGAAAATAGTCCAGATATCGGTCCCTCCTCACAGATGATCATTTGGAAGGCTTTTTAAGAATTGGCATCAGCGGCTACTGTTCAGGCTCCGCCCACCTGGCCGGCAGCATTCAGTGCTAATAGCCCCATATTGTAATGAAATAAACATGATGTATTTGAAAAGGTCTAAACATTAAAGATTAAGAAAAAAAGAAACCTGGTAGATCACAATGACCTGTCCACTGGAAAACTAGTGGACACAACTGATCTACAGAATGTGACTGTAGAACTACAAAGTCCATCTGTATGTTAAGTGAAGCTGAAAAAAATGACAATGAGAGTCAAACAGGTGATCCCAAGAAATTACATGAAATAGTAGTCTTATATATGAAATATAAAAACATATTATTGGAATACTTTATTAGAATACAGTTGTTTTATGTAGAACTGATGGCTCAGTAAACAGGAACTGCAGACAGTAAGTGAGGAACTGTATGGTGGAGCTGATAAAATAAATGTGGAGGTGTTATGACACCACGCTTCATGTTCCAGCATGACTCTCGTCTCCACCTCGTCCTTGAACATCCAGCGCCGCCTCTCCTGAGTATCAGCACCTGTGCCTCGTTCCTCCTTCATTAAGGACACAGTAGAGCTACAGCAGGAGGCTCACTGTGTCATCCTCGTCCTCCCGCTCTGCCGAGTTCCTTTGTTCTTCTCAGGTTGTTCTGATTAAGCGTTGTGTTTTTTTGACAGCCAACATTTATACCTTTGATTGTTCTCTTGATTTGTACTCGACGTTCTGCTGCCTTCTTTAACGTGAATCGAGGGAAGTCTAAATTTAGAAAGACACTCGATTTGCACTGTTTGGAGTTTGATATGAAGCTGAAACTAAATCAGCACACAATGACAAACTTACATCTAATGAATTAAAGGACAGAATCTCAAATCCATGCATTTATACTTTGTGCATTCATCTGAATCTAAATGTTTACGCATATCCATTTGAAATAAACTTCAATCTTCTTTGAAGGCTTTCCATAAGACTTGGAAGCATCGCTGTAAAAAAAAGACAAAGCAGCAATATTCTCTGAAGTAAATCAAATTCAGGACCCAATTTTTTTTACTTTTATTCTTGTGGGGATTATATGGAGGAAGGCGCACCAGTATATCACAGGACAGACAAATGACCAGTTTAGTATCTTCAGTCTACAGGAAATTGGAGGTTCCTAGTAGGAGAACATACAAACTACACACCTTGTCCAATGTGCCCCAGCACCTTCCTGCAGTGAACATGGAGCAGTGCATGCATGTCACCATCCTTCAGGTAGGTTTCATGTTCATTTATTTTTAATCTTGTTCATAAGGTCCTGCAGTGATCTTTATAACATGGGGAGAACATGCAAAATCTACACCGAATTGACCTGGCCTCAAGCCTTTTGGAAACGCTCTTTAAAATCCCTTGGAAACCTGATTCGTATTTTTTAAAACAAACCGAACGCTGAAATGGACCTGGAAAAAGTCAGGGCCCAGAAATAAATCAGTGCATTAATTATTCACAAGTGTGAATTTAAATTCCCAGGTGTCACAGATCGTCTAATTACAGCATGAACTCACTCTCCAGCAGCTGAACGTCTCACTTGACCTTTTCTACCCGGGAAGATGAACTCGAAGCCAAAAAAGTTTGGGTCTGAGGTGCAGCGTTGCGGCTGCTCAGGTCTTCACTGGCTCGTGTACAGAACACATGCAGTTCAGGAGAACCTGCAAATCCAAATACTTACGGTCAGTCTCCTTGGGCTCCATCAATCCTTGCATCCTCAGGATCTTGAAAAGCTCCACTCTCCGTCTGGGATCTTAATTACTTTGGGACGGAGCTGAAGGAGTTGAGAGAAGGGGCTTTATTAGTGTGAGAGCAGTTGCAGATGTGAGATGCAGATGTTGCTGGAGAGTTCTGATACAGAGGGGAGCGCCGTTGTTACAGTACATAAGATTTGCGCTGGCGTTCAGAACTTTGGAAGCGTCTCGTTCACAGAGTTACAGCTGTGCAGACTCTTTGCGTTGCATTCCGCGACGTTAAACAGTTCCTCCTGTAGGACGTTCCAAAAGTGTGACTGACCAGGAGGAGCCTTCATAAACAGGTTCCCCTGTAATCTTCATTCATTATAGATTAACATCTGTACACCTGGACAAAAACATGGGCCAAGCTCAAATTAGCAAAAAGAAATTGGGATACGCCCACTTTGCCCTCCGCTCTCAGGGAGGCATGAGACCCACATGTTTGGCACATGTTCTCCGGTCCAGTGGTTTAATCTGGAGCTCAGCAGAGCCAGATGTTTTAAGAAAATGTAATCAATAAAGATCAGCGTTTGCAACGAGGAGCATTATTCACGTTTAACGACTTTAATAAATCAATTTTAAAACAGTTAATTTGAGGATCACCATAAAGCTGCTGTAACATGAGGTTACAGCAGCGTTACCATGGAAACGCTATGTGTTCAGATTAAATGCTCCATACCGACGCAGTTAACTAGTAACACTATATGCCTCAGATTTATGCAGACACCCTTCAGAATTATTGGGCGTGCTCTCCACCCCACCCCCTTGCATGGGGTGAGGTCCAGCACGACCTCATGTGTTGAATGACCTTGAACTCCACTGATTACACTGAGTGTTGAGTTCCAGCCAGGTCTTCTTTAACTCATATTTCCTGCAGGACCTCACTGCTGGTTAGTGAACAAAGCCGTTTTTTTGGGAGGATTCACTCTTTGAGGGCCTGTTATTGATACCGATTTGCTTCCAGTTGCAGTTCCTGCAGGGAAAACACTTAATAGAGGCTTTTAACTGTGGCAGTGGAAAGAAATGAAGCACAAACCCTCTACCTTTCCTCTGGGACTCGGATACTCTGTGCCGAACGCCTCTCTACCTCTCCGCCCAGCCCGTGTATTGATGAGATTAGACATGTCCAATCCTGTTGCTCAGGTGGCAGGGAGCCTGGCCGTAATACTGCACATCAATCATGATCTCGAAGATGTTTAAAATGACCCGGGAACAACGGGAAAAAAAAGATGTCTGCCATATTTTTGGTAACACAGCTGCATAGCTCCAGCCCTCTTTCAGGGAACCATAGAACCCTGAGGATGTGAAGCCAAACCACCCTTCTGTAATGAGATGCTGGAGTTATTAATGTAGGCTGTAAAAATAAGTACAGTTTTCGCATTTATGCAAGTTTGGGTTCTTGGAACTGTTGGCAAGTCTTTTAACTATGCCATCCTCCGTCTGTGACGCCGCCCAGAGGTGCGATCGGGTGGCAGAATTAACTAACACTCATTTGTTATGAGTTTTCCTAATCGGTCGTTTACACTCCATTATCATGGGAAGGTTTGATGGTCGGTCAGTCAGGCACCGATGTAGGGAAAGTCCCGCCTGCAGGTTCAAGTTCATGCTGCAATACAGAGCTGAAGTTTGTGTGGGGCACATATTTGGAAGAACACATTGCATTTTCCTCCAAAGCCTTTTGGAATTACGGTCACCCTTCGATGGAACCAGTAAAAATGAGCCTCGCGTTCCTCAGCCAGAAACTCCAACTGCTGTAAATTCCTGGGTGCCAGTTCTAATTTTGCACATCAGACCAGAAGGTTCTGCTCGTATAAAGTCCCCACACTGTGCAGCCGAAATGAGGAGATTCTCACTGCCACTTCATATGCGTTTCCATCGCGGTGGTGTCGGCACTAATCAGATCAGCTTCACCCGGAGTGTGTGATTCTGGCCTGATTTACAGGCTCTGTGCTTCACTGGGTAACGCTCTGCTTGCTTTTGTTGGATGGTTCCAGCAAATCTGGCCAAATCATCAGCGGAATGGCAGCTTTAGGAAATCCGAGCTGCCGGCCCCGATGACCGTCCATCTGTAGTGTGACCTAAATACGATGCAACAACTGGCACGGAGCAGGGAATTATCATCACACGGTCCGGCCGTAAAGCTCAGTTCCCATCGCAGGCACATGCAACGGCTCTACTGAGAACCAGACCGCAAACTATCCAAAACAGCAGAGCGGCCGTGGATGCAGTGCGACTGTGAGTCACCGCGTGCGAGAGAGGAGATGATGGATAGAAGCCGACGTGTTCGCTCAGTCGGTAATCAGGAGGGTAGCGAGCATGAAGCAGCTGCATCTAGTTGACATTTCAGAGGTACAGTCGAATTCAGATGATAATTTTAGCTGAATGCCAAAGACGTCCAAAGAAATGAACGCAAACGGCGTCAAATCTAAAAACGCTACCTTTGCATTGTGGCGCTTCTGATAACAGCTGCAATTATACTAAATAATACAGACCTGAATGTTAATAAGGACGTTCAGATTTATCATTATTTTTTATTCTTACAATAACAGTCCCTTGGGTTTGATTCTGTAAGGATTTTGTATGTTCTTTCCATGGCTTCATAAGTTTTCTCAGATTTTCTTACACAGTTTGAAAAACATGCTGGTACACGAATTATAAAACCGCTCCGAGTGTAAATGTGGGACATCTCAAAGTAAAGAGCCGACAGTGGTTCTGCCGTGTTGTCAATATCTGGTCATTAAGCAGGACCCATAATCCTCTTTGCCTTAGGGTTACCCTATCACGGCTGATCCCGCTCTCTGACCTTAACCTTCAAAGCTGGGATATGCAGAGTAAAGTAGAACATCAGTACAGCTGCAGTCTTAAACAGACATGCTGATTTCAGATTACAGAGACCCTTAGAGCTCCTATCAATGTCAAAGAAAAAGCAGGAAAAAGAAAAAGTGTGTGTGTGTATACATATATATCTATATATATATAAAAAATAAGGGTGGCACGGTGGCTTAGTGGTTAGCATGTTCGCCTCACAGCGCTGGGGATTCCACGCACACATGGGTTCTCTGGTTTCCTCCCGCAGTCCAAAAACGTAGATTCAAGGTAAATTAAATGCTCTAAATTGCCCTGTATAAATAAGTGTGCCTATCGCTATACACCAGCACCTCATGTCCTCCCCTCCACTCTACCCATGAGGCAGTCGCTATGGAGATGACACATATTATTTACACATGAAGTAAGTAATCAAAATGATCAAAATGTAAATGATGATCTCATGGAGGTCTAGATTTGGAATCCCACTCAAAATCAAATGACCGGCTGATCCAACTTCAGTGGAAATTCCTCAAGACAAGTTCAAATGAGGCTC
>JAOUQT010326957.1:0-13713 GCA_025769995.1 Xyliphius kryptos
TGAGTGAGTGAGTGAGTGAGTGAGTGAGTGAGTGCGCAGTGATATATTGGCGCGCTGTCCTGGGTGTATTTGCCCAGCACCCGAGACATTCTCCACTAGATGGGCATGGGGAGTCGGCCCCCCCACCTTCATGACCCTCGTAGAGGATTAAGTGGAGATAATGAGATAATAATGGAGATAATAATCTGTCTCCAAATTTAGAATGAGAGGTTTTACTTGGGTGCCATTTCCATATTTTTTTGTAAATATTTCCTATCCAGATATTTCTTTGCAATTCAGATTTTCAAGGCTATCATGATGATATTGTGGTAAGGACCACAGTGATAAAATGGCCTCCTCTTTGGTTTGCATTACACTTCTAGTCTGGATTCAATGTTTGATTGCTGATTGTAATCATGGTCAAGCTTAGTGAATTTCGTGTACACAACAGTACACAACTGTCATGAGTGCAGCGTTCTGAAAAGTGATTTGCCAGTTCGACATGAACAAACATCTTGTAAGATTTTGTTAACAAGGAAATAAAAATATTGTTTATACAAGAAGTTACCATTTATTTTGTAGTTTGTCTCCCAAGGAAAGTTCAAGTTTAAATAGTTTATTCATACTAATATAACTCTTTTTACAGCAGCTTTACAGATTTCTAAGCGTGAACCCCCAAAGAGCAAACCAAACCAAATGTTATGATGTTATATATACAGTATATACACCAGTTTATGTAGACTGATTTGCCTAAGTATTAAGAATGTTACTAGCGAAGGTAAGCTTTTGAAGATGTTGGATGTAAGACTGAGGAGCTTGTTTGGTGGTTATCATTAGTGTAGGCTGAGCTGGAATGCTGTGGTGTGTGTCTGATCGACACCATATGAAACCCAGACAAACACAGCTCTGCGTACAGATGTAGTCTGTAGTCATGTGACTAGACTCAGCCAATGGTGGGCTTGGACTTTTGTCAGTGTAGATTCCAAACCACGGCACTTTAAGATTTTTGATCTTGTGTCTTTAAAGTGCAACTATTCATAATTTAAGAAAACACAGATACACTAATAAAAGAAGTGAATAGTTTATGTCCTCCATCTTTTCTCTAGTCTTTTCTGTTTATCTCATTGCAGCATTTAATATGCACATAATTAAAAAGAGAACTTTAGTATTAGTTGCTATTAGCATTCAGGACTGATGTCAGACTATTGTTTTTTTTCCCAATAGACCAGTTGTGATGTGATGCTAGAAGTCCTGCCAGCAGAGGTACTGTAATTGTATGCACAACATGCAGACACAGGTGTAATAAACCAAGACAGATTTCAACTCACAGAATTTTGTGGGTTGTCGCACTGGTATGACTGACTCCACACAGTCTTATGCATCCATAATTTTCTTTATTGTAAATCACAGTCCAATGTCTCCAATGTACTCTTTACTCAGTTTTAATGTTTGGTTTTAGCTGGTTGGGAGCCCAGTTCTTTTAAAATACTGTTTTATCAGAAAAATTCTTTTTGCATGTTGGTAACACTGATATTTGTGTTTTAGGAAAGACAGAAAATGTGTGAATTAAAAAATATATAGATCATCTAAATTCTCTTGAACCACTTTTTTTTCTGTCCTGTCTGATATCATTATTTACTTTTCTCAAAAAAAAATTTGGAATGGATAATTTAATGTTTATATTAAACTACTTATTGGCGTGGGCATGAGATAACATTTCCTTTATATGGTGTAAAACAGACGAAGCGGGGTCAACAGGTGCTGACGCGCATAATGCAAGGAGGTAGCAAACTTTCGGCAGAGTCAATAATTACAGAACTCCAAACTTTATGTGGCCTTTAGATTAGCTCAAGAAAAATGTGCATAAGCTTCATGGAGAGGGTCTCCATGGTCAAGCAGGTCCATCCAAAGCGTTGGATGAAGTGGTGTAAAGCACGCCGCCACTGGACTCTAGAGCAGTAAATGCGAGTTCTGTGGAGTGACGAATCCCACTTCTCCATCTGGCAATCTGATGGACAAGTCTGGGTTTGGCAGTTGCCAGGAGATCGGTACTTGTCTGACTACATTGTGCCAAGTGTAAAATTTGGTCGAGGGTGGATTGCGTTGTGGGTTGTTTTTCAGGAGCTGGGCTTGACCCCTTAGTTCCAGTGAAAGGAACTAAGGACAATTTGGACAATTCCATGCTCCCAACGTTGTGGGAACAGTTTGGAGTTGGCCCCTTTCTCTTCCACCATGACTGCGCACCAGTGTACAAAGCAAGGTCCATAAAGACATGGATGACAGAGTCTGGTGTGGATGAACAGAGCCTGCACAGAGAATTCATTCCAATAGAATATATTTGGGATGAATTAGAGCAGAGACTGAGAGCCAGCCTTCTCATCCAACATCACAAATGTGCTTCTGGAAGAATGATCAAAGATTCCCATAAACACACTCATAAACCTTGTGGACAGCCTTCCCAGAAGAGTGAAAGCTGCTCTAACTGCAAAGGGTGGACTGACGTCATATTGAACCCTATGGATTAGGAATGGGATGCCGCTTAATCTCATATGTGAGTGAATAGATTTGGCAAAATAGTGTCTATTAACCTCCACAGGGTCCTGATGAGGTGGTTTAGTGGTTAGCACATTCAAATCCCGATCTGGGTGGAGTTTCCATGTTCTCCCTGTGTTCGCGTGAGTTTCCTCCAAGTTCTCTGGTTTCCTCCCACAGTTCAAAAACATGGATTCAAGTTAAATTGACTGCTCAAAATTGCCCCATATGTGTGAATGACTGTGTGCCCAGATGGCGCCCAGTCCTGGGTGTATTTGCCCAGCACCTGAGACGTTCTCCCCTGGATGGGTATAGGAAACCCCGCTTCAACCCTTGTAGAGGATTAAGCAGAAGATAATGAATGAATGAATGCACAGAGTGGTGAACCATGGTCTCAGGTTTCCCAGTTGCATGCTACACCCTAATGGAGTGATGATGGATAAATTGGAGATACTAATTGCCCCTATGGGTATATCATTTCTAACTATTATTGTTTGTAAATAGTCACTAATGCTGTCTTGTAAATACAAATTAAAAGTCCTTAAGGGACCATACACTGTGTTCCAAATTATTATGCAAATAATATTTTCTCAGATTTTCCAAAATTACCCATATGAATTGCGGTCATTGTAATTTTCCAGGCGTCAACTATTAGAGTACAATTGAAAGGTTTTTGAACAAACTGCAAATGATAACAGTATATATTTTTAAAAATAAAACACTTAAATGCATGTTTTATAAAGAACACATCTCCATAATGTATGTGGAGTTTCTCAAACAGCATTTCCTGCATTGGTTCAAGAAGAAGAACCGTGCATTCCGCAGCAAGAACATTTTCATGCATGATAATGCACCGTCTCATGCTGCAAAGAACAAATCTGCATCTCTGGCTGCTATGGGCATAAAAGGGGACAAACTTATGGTGTGCCCCCCATGCTTTCCTGACCTCAATCCCATTGAGAACCTCTGGAGCATCATCAAAAGGAGGGTCTATGATGGCGAGAGGCAGTTCACATCTAAGCAACAGCTTTGGGAGGGTATTCTGTTCTCGTGCAAAACAAATAAAGCAGATACCATCCGAAACCTGACAAATTCAATGGACGAGAGAGTTCAGAAGCACCTTTCGAACTATGGGTCCTATGTGCAAATGCAGCATCAACTAGAATAAAGTTTTGACTTGAAAACTGTTTGATTTTACTTTGTAATGCTTATATCACAAATGACCATTTTTTGTGCTTTATAAAAATGAAAAGGTTGAAAACTCTGCTGTGCATAATAATTTGGAACATACACTGTTATCATTGGCAGTTATCATTGTTCAAAAACCATTCAATTGTACTCTAATAGTTGATGCCCGGAAAATTACAATGACTGCAATTCATATAGGTAATTTTGGAAAATATGAGAAAATATTATTTGCATAATAATTTGGAACACAGTGTGAAGCAGGTAGGTACAAGATGGCGTGGCATTATTTTGAATTAATCATGGAAAAGAGGTGTTAGGGCCGAGTATAGTTCTCTTTCCCATGTTTTTTTGCACAATAATGCCATGCCCTCTCCTACCTTATAGACTTACTTACCAACACTATAATTTAAAAAAAAAAAAAAAAACAAGGATTCATTCCTAAGTGTGTTTATTGAATGCAAAATCGTGAGTAATCAGTTCTTCCTCGACGTAATGTAGTCCGTTTTTTAAAATGAACACTGATTTCGGTTTCTCTGTTTGAGAGAGACATCTAGTGGCCATATTACAGAACACAGTTCTTAAAAAACATCGGAAAAATATTGTAATGTACACTATTATTGCCAAATGTATTTGCTCACCCATTCAAAGGATCAAAATCAGATGTTCCAATCTGGATTATAAGAAAATAGAAGTGTTGTGGAACAACAGCAACTCAACCACCAAGTGGTAGGTCATGTAAACTGACGAAGCAGGGCTAAGCATAGTGTCAAGAGGTTGCCTACTTTCTGCAGAATCAATCACTATAACACTCCAAACTTCATGTGGCCTTTAGATTAGCTCAAGACCAGTGCAGAGAGAGCTTTATGGTACGGGTTTCCATGGTCAAACAGCTGCATCCAAGCCATACATCACCAAGTGTAATGCAAAGTGTCTGATACAGTGGTGTAAAGAGACGAATCGCGCTTCTCCAACTGGCAATCTGATGGACAAGTCTGGGTTTGGTGGTTGCCAGAAGGACGGTACTTGTCTAACAGCATTGTGCCAAGTGTAAAGTTTGTAATGTTAAGGAGCTGGGCTTGGCCTCTTAGTTCCAGTAACATCTTGGACCTATAATTATTATATCTGAAGTTCCACAACCTGGCACTTAAGATGCTTTCATATATTTTTTTATCATTAAAATACATAAATATTCTTCATCCTGTGAATTTGTGATGCAGTAGTTCGCAGCATTTACTCTTACATTTAGCTCTTCATTTTATTGCAGTGATTTTGTTTTGTATTAATTAAGGCGTAGATGATAAAACAAAAAAAGTGTGTGTACAGTGACATATGTGTTTGTGTGTGGTTCGGCAGAACCAGCTGCTGGAGGTGGGCTGGAACAACTCTCGCACCACTCAGAAGGATGTTGAGAAGAGCCTGAACTGCTGCGGCTTCTCTCACATGGACATCAATACCACCTGTCCCGCTGTATGTATCATCATTATCATGACTGATCATGTTTCTTTATTATCAATTAAACTCTCTGTTTGCTTTTCTTTTACATTAACAATCTGTATCAGTGAGGTCAATGTCTTCATTAATGTGGCCAGATTTTCATCTTCTGCACTTCTGAAACTCTCTGACACAATGACCTTGATTCTTAAAGAAAGTCTGAACCCAAAACATTCAAGTTCCTTCTAAATAATCCTGCAGTTTATCATGCTGATGGACCAAGTATGCTGTCTCTCACCTGCAGGCTTGTTTCATGGCACATTCTTCATGTGACACCTGCGCAGCAAAGATCCAGGAGCATGTGGATGAGGTGCTACGGTTTGTGGGAGGAATCGGACTCTTCTTTAGTTTCACTGAGGTGAGCATTAAACCAACACAGAATGAAATATATAACCCTACCATCTCCACATTCTGTATATGAGTTTCCAGATCAGAGCGCTACGGTGGAGAACCTGATAGCAACGCGAAAGTTTAAAGGCAGTAGATTTTTTAATGAGTAATGGCTTTGGAGTTTATGCACTGCTCAAAAAAAAAAAATAAAGGGAACACTAAAATAACACATCCTAGAACTTAATTAATTCTATATTTCAGTTGAAAATCTTTATTTATTAGTTAGGGGAATGCGTTAAAATAAAATAAAATAAAATAAAAATAATCAAAATGTAAATCTAAATTATCCTATGGAGCTCTGGATTTGAAATCATATTCAAAATCAAAGTGGAATATCAAATGACAGGCTAATCCAACGTTAGTGAAAATTCCTAAAGGCAATTTAAAATTAGGCTCAGTAGTGTGTGGGTCCTCCATGTGCCTGTATGACCTCCTTGCCTGGGCATGCTCCTAATAAGGCAGCAGATTTTCTCTCCTTCGGTCCCCTTCATGTCTCCTGGTGTACTGGCCTGTCACCTGGTATCTGCTGCATGCTCTGGACACTGTGCTGACAGACACAGCAAACCCATGCGGACACGGGGAGAACATGGAAACTCCATCCAGATTGGGATTTGAACCGGAAATCCCCAGCGCTGAGAGGAGAACTTGCTCACCACAAAGCCTCCGTACCACCGTTAATATATTTATATACCTTTATTTATATATCATTATCTTTAATGCTGCTGTGATGACACAAATGGTTCCTTAAGGGCTAATAAAAGGTTATTTTATTGAAGTCATCATTTAGTGTGAGAATAGTTTTCATTTCTTTACAGATCCTCAAATCAGATTTCGGTTCAGCCGAAAATTACTAAATAATTCAATATTCAAATCAAACTTTCTTCACATTTCAGATCCTCGGCGTCTGGATAACATACAGATACAGAAACCAGAAAGATCCGCGAGCCAATCCCAGCGCCTTCCTGTAACCCACAGCCCAGCGCTCTCGTGTGCTGGAACCTCACACACGGAGCTTCGTTTAAACCCAGTGCTGGCGTGTGTGTTTTCTGTGTGGAGTGCAGATCTGTGCTGCTGCGTGAATCCTTTTCCACAGTGCAGTGTACTGAGGGAGAACTCTCCTGTCATGTTCCTGTACCTTGTTTTTTTTTCTTTTTCTTTTTAAAGACATTTTATAAAATGAGCTGCTACTACACCAAAGTTCTTGCTAGTTTTCGTGCAGGAAACTGTTTGGGCCTGTTCATGATTTGGGGAAACGTATGCAGGTTGTTGGGCTGTTGTATGGGTTGATCAGCAATGCAATAAACGAGTCTTTATTAATCTGTATTGTAAAATTTTAATGCCTGACTAACAAATGAACATTTGCATAATTACTAAAGTGATCCAGAATTATTATTTATTATCCTGAGGAACAAGCAGGCATTGAAAGCCACTCTGGATCTGTGCTACGTGTTTGTTCAGGGTCATGCAGTTTGTCTGTGAATGTGTGCATCTGTGTGCTCTACCTTCTGCTGCCGTTTGAATTCTCTGATAATGTGATCTATGCATTCACCAGCTTCCAAACAACAATAAAGCATTACAGTGCTGAGTTCTGCCCACCTTGTGTTGTGTGTAATTGTAGGCTTTCGTGCATGTTCAGGAATTTCTTGGTCAAACTCTTTCCTCTTACACAATAACCAATCGGCAACGGCAGAACTCGACTTGGAACAAAAGCAGTTCATGGTGGGAACAAAACAACCTGAGTGACCAGGAAACACTGTGAATACACACTTGCCCCTCCTTACAGGATGTGGACCAGGGCTGCTCACATTAACTACCAACTTAAAACTGCCCACTCAAGTTAAAATCTAGTTCCTGGAATCGTGAGCATGTTCCCTTTTACTCACATAATGAATTTTCCAAAAAGAAAAAAAATCCAGAAAACATCAAAGCAAGTGTGTTTGGTACTTTCTCAGTTCCTTATGTGAGAATAGTTCTCTTTTTTTAACTCCGTATTCTCTTTTTAGAAGAAAGTGTGTGTGGCTCCTAGTTCTTTATCATCAGCCTTATGGTTGAGGGAAGGTCCTATATATTTATAGGGATCAATGTCTTAGACTACTCAGCTGCTGCTCCAAGCCCTCATCCTGTCCCGGGTCAATTATTGTAAGGTCTCCAGTTTTCACAATCAGGCCTCTTCAACCAGTCCAAACGAACTCTTGTCCCGCCATTCCTCCTTTTTGGACGAATCAACCACAGTCCTAAGCCCTAATCATGACGCGTGCAGTGGAGCAGCAGAGAAATCTGGCACAGGAAGTACAGCGCTTTCCTGGTTAGAATATTGGGTTTTACACCAGGATGCTAACAAATCTATAAAAACACAAAAGAGTCACGTATAAGGAAATAGACATAGCTCAGTGCATGGGGTCTGTACCATTAAACAATTTATGATTTAATTAATGCACTTATAATGCATTATGAATACCGGATTCACAAAAATCTTTTTTTTTTTCTTACTGGAATGACAAATCATTCCCTTTCACGTCATTCCTCCTCTTTGTGTAGTTCCTGCACTCAGACTTCGTGGATAAGCATCAGTGTCCCTATCAGTGTTTGTTCATCAAGAACCACATCCAGCATGTTAGATGAAAATCTGTCTTTAATTTTGAACAAACAGGATCTTTTACAGAAAACATTTCCAGTGCGTTATTATACAGCAGTAAACAGAAAACAACCTTATAAACATAAAGCGCAGTAGAACATGGACTCCACAGTGAACTGCATCATGGACTTTTCTTTCACAGCTCAGTTTTTAGCAGCTTCTTCGCTCGCTGCATGTTGTTCATCACTGTCAGGATGAAAGAAACATTCATTAGTGCTTTAAAATAAAATAAAAAGACATACTTTTGACCTCTAAACTGGATTTGGACACTTACGGAGGTCCATGTCGCTGGGCTCGTAGGCGTACATGCGGTTGGAGTAGCGGCCTGTGATGTCAGCACGGACAGTCATGGAGGGATCTGAAGAGAACAGAAGGAATCATTATTAGATTTTTGAAGTGACTAAATGATTGTCACCAGTGTGCTGTTAAATTCTCACCGACGAAGATGATCCTGGGAACGTACTGTCCATCAGGAGATAAGTGCTTATCTGTGGTTTCATACTAAAGTAAAAGACAGATTTAATGAAACTTGGACTAGTTTTAATAAAACATCATAACAGATTCTTTCCAAACGAGCTGCGGACTCACCACCAGGTTGAGGAGAATGAAATCCTTATCAGCCATCCTCTGAATGTCTTTATGCTCAGAAAAAAGCTTCTTCAGTGCTGCAAAACAGAACAAATATTTGCTAAGCTTCATAATAAGGTATAACCAGCTAAATGTGACCCAACCAGACACTTAAACATTAACAGAAAGTAAAAGAGCTTTACCTTGACTGTGTGGGCATTCATCCAGGTGAAAAATGACCATCAACGGCTTGTTCCTGTGGAAATTCGAGTCATTAGAAAAACCGAAACTTTCCCTTTGTGGACTGATTGAGAGACAGTGTATGTACAATAATGAAATCAGGTGTAATTAAAACAAAAATTCAGTGAAATCATTAATGTCTAACAAAAAGTTTTGTCTTACTGTGAGCGAGACAGAAACAGGGCCTCCTCATAGGTCTGAGCCCAGAACAGCTGATCACCCCATCCTGAGAAAGAACGAGGGTAAATCTGATCAGTCGACGTGATCATCAGCATCATTGTAATGTCTGAGATTCAACAAGTGAAACAGCACCCATCACCTCTGGATAGGGTTTGAGGGAAGGTTTTTCCCTTCTTTAATGGATTCTCCTCCACCTTCTTCTCCGCAGACTTTTCCAGTTTTCCCCAGGTGGATGTTACAACCACCAGGACCACAAGTACTGACAACAGGCTGTTATTCATTTTCTCAAGCTGTAAGATCATTCATCAAACATTCATTTAAAGGAACTTTTAGTAGAAACATAAAGAATCAAGAGAAACAAGGAGATAGATCGGAGAAAAGAGAAAGGGACATGGCGACTCTCACCTGCTCTCAGGTTTCCTTTAGTGCGTGTTCAATCTCCCAGTCCTGCAGTGGCACCTGGTCTTTACCTAAGCTCCCTTTATACACCTGTGCACCTGCCTGCATGACCCCACCCCCTTTTCTCCTGTGCAGGAATGTGTGATCCTGAACCATGTCTTTATCCAATAGTGTTTATAATCACACAATGATCATTTATAAATTCGGATATAAATGTGCTGAATTTGACAGAGAGGAATAAGAGAACTTGTGAATGGTGGGTTTTTTTTTTTATGAAACCAAGCTTCCAGAAAAGCTTTACAAGTGTTAATTTGGATCGGTTCCAAGGCCAGATCAGCACAAAATCAGGAAACTGCAGTCCTGATGAGGCTTTTTCTGATTGGCTCAGATTGGTACCATGATGTCAGTCCAGCATCAAACTATGACGTGGTACTTGAGTGAGACCGCATCCATCAATAATACTGTCATCATACTGTGATCATATACACATCATCTGCAGCCTGGTGACTTTAATTATTCTGTTTATGTTTAAACTTGATTTGTCATTATTATAATTTCTTAAGATAATCAGCTCCAGAGTCCAGATGAAACAGATAGAACGTTATACTTTTAACTTAACCAGCTTTATGATGCCATCAGTCGCTTTATACATTCTTTTAAATATCTATTAAGAAGTCAAAATGTCCTCAGGACTTATTTTAACATTTTTCTACAAATCTTTATGCACCATTCTAAGTTTTAATGTCCAAATGTTTTTTTTTTCATATAATTGCCATATGTAAAATCCTCAGATTCAAATCAATGAATAAACAATTGAATAATCTTTTTAAAAGCCATTTTTTTTAATTAATTTTGAAGTATACAGTATGGAAAAAAGTATTGTGACACCTACAGGTTACACCATCAACAGCCTTCAGTAAATTCTGTTATATGTTGGTCCTCTTTTGCATGTACCAACGTTTACCTTGCAGGAAAGGTTTTCTATAATATTTTATTACCTTTTAGTGCAGCAGGCTACTAATGTATTTTAGTTAATTTTATTATTAACTAAAAGATGCAGTACAGTACAACATTGCATCTTTATGATGATAACAATTGACAGATATTTTAAAATATGAAAAGTAATAAATAAATACATTTGTAATAATTGTGACCCAATAATATTATTTAAATAATATTATTTATAAATTATATATATTTATAAATTATTTTGATTATATATATATATATATATATATATTATCTTAAATTGTTATATTTTATTATTTTTTGGTGTAATCATATTCAGTGGAAATGGCAGTCGTTACAGTTTCCTATCTCTTGATCTCTGTTGGGCGTGTCTTGTGTACCCAGGTTCATACTAACAGGTCCGAATCCTTCAGAAACGTCATTTGAGGAGAAAGGCAGTTGAAGGTTTACGTGAGAAAATGACGTGTCCTTACTGAGCCTCCGATGCTGTAGCGTTAGAACATCTCATTGACATTCTGTTTTTTCTGCTACATTTAGTCATTTCTGCTAATTTATGTCTCCACATGTAGGAATTAAAACAAAATTAAGAGGTGAGAGAGATGCGCATAAGCCAAGCAGTTGTACTTGTAGAAATGCAGTATATAAATCACCGGTAACTCTTAATAAACTGGGAAATTGGCTGGTAATGATTTTAAAAGCTTTGAGCAAAATTACACAGTAAATACACTTGTGAATCTAAGCCTCCTACCACAAACAAACAAGTCTCGTTTGTGTAAACACTTATTTTGTCAGTAATTTTGAAAAGCCTTTTCCACAGTTTAACAGTTAGAGCTGTGCCTGCTACCTGAAGGGGACATAATACAGAGCAGGTCTGATAAGACAGTTATTAAAATCTGATTCAAAAAACATTATGCAGAGAAGTTAAAGTGAGTATTTGGTAGTTACTTAATTATAAAACATATTTTTCTTCTTATTGATTGTCAAACTGAATAATTTCACTGATCTAGAACTATAAATGTGAATGCCTTCATTGACTCATCACCAATTCTCACATTTCCTAAGTATCTACAGAGCTCAAACTTGGTACTATGACTGTGTCACATCAGGGTCTTCCCGAGTTCTTACTATAAATTCACATCAGAAAGCAACCACATGGACACTGTAGTTACAACTTGGTGTCCATGGTGTAAAAAGGGAAAAACTTTTGGCTTTTTACTTCATTCCCATCAGGAAGGTGTTTCACTCCCTCAGGGTTAACACAGAGAGGATGAGGAGGCACCTGTTCAAAATATCCCTTGCCACTTTAAATGTCACTTTACAGTGCATTTAACTACACACATTTTTACGTTCATAATAATGCGTCACTTTATTTTAAGTCCTTTTACAGTTTATTTGTATTTTTTTTACCTTGTGTAATATTGTGAAATATTTATTTTTACTTACCTTACTTTATTCTTAATTTTAATTATTTTATTTACTTGTGGTGCCAGTCGCCAGAGCATTTCACAGCTAGCTATACCATGTAAATCTATGCACGTGACAATAATCCTTAATTTGATTTGATTTAATTTGATTTCACCCACTATATTCATTCTACATATTCATTTTAGGTTTTTAATTGTTGCAGTGTAACTCTATAATAATATGTTTGAAATATTTAAACTCTAAAGCCATCACTCACACAAAAATAGACACCTGTATGCTTCGTGTTGTGGAAATCTTTCACATGGTTTTATAGTTTAATAATGTACTTGATTTTCAGACATGACATTTCCTTTGTAATAGAGGATTATATCATATGTAATACTGTACATACTGGCATTTTTATTCTGGGCAGCACGGTGGCATAGTGGTTAGCACATTCACCTCACAGCGCTGGAGATTCACGGTTCATATCCCGATCTTAGTGGTGTTTCCATGTTCTCCCTGTGTCTGTGTGGGTTTTCTCTGGGTTCGTTGGTTTCCTCCCACAGTCCAAAAATAAATAAATTGTCCCCATAGTCTGTGTGTCTCAAACCCGGTAGGGTGAGGGTTCTGTCAGGAAGGGCATCCAGTGTAAAACACTTGGCCAAATCTGATATGTGAGTTCATCAGTGTGGAAGGCCTTGAATAATAAAGTATAATATGTCGAAAGAAAAAAAAGATATTTTTATTCATAATTCTAGCACTAACAGGTTTAATAGGGGTAAATTTTGTGCACAGCCTCAACACTCACACAACACAATGTTAGGATCAGGAGGGGATCTAAATGTGGTGAAGCTCAATGCAGCCTTTGTTTACGACTCTGACTGAATCAGGCTTCGTCCCACAGCGAGGTCACACATGCAGAGCAAGCATGTATGCTGTTCCTCAGATAAACGCCTATCTTGCTATTTTATTTAAGTTTAAAATGATACTGAGCTAAGTCTGGGTTTGTACACTGAAAACTAAAAATCTATTTCTGTATTGGAAACAGAGAGTTCTACATCTGAAGAGTTCTACATCTAAAGAGTTTAACATCTGATATCTGACACTGCTGCAGTCAGATGAATCTGAATGGAGGAGAAAATGGCCTTAGTGCTCACCAGAGCTCATTAACTGTAATCTGAAGCCACTAGTCAAAACCTTGGGATATTTAGTATTTCACAATCTATTCAAACATTTTGTTTTAGTCACATGGCAGAATATTTATGCCAAATGAAAATACCAATTGAACATGCACTAAAGGAAACCTGAGAGCAGGTCAGAGTCGCCATGTCCCTTTCTCTTTTCTCCTTGTTTCTCTTGATTCTTTAAGTTTCTGCTAAAAGTTCCTTTAAATGAATGTTTGATGAATTATCTTACAGCTTGAGAAAATGAATAACACCCTGTTGGCAGTACTTGTGGTCCTGGTGGTTATAACATCCACCTGGGGAGAACTGGAAAAGTCTGCGGTGAACAAGGTGGAGGTGAATCCGTTTAAAAGGGAAAACCTTTCCTCAAACCCTCTCCAGAGGTGATGGGTGCTGCTTCACTTTTTTCATTTGGTGGTCGGTTAAGACGCTGCAGTGCTGCTGGAGGTTTGAATCCCTCAGTGTCAATGCTGGGTTAAGAACAAAGCACCAACTAAAAATGATGGTTTAGTGTGTGTGTGTGTGTGTGTGTGTGTGTGTGTGTGTGTGTGT
>JAOUQT010326991.1:0-13711 GCA_025769995.1 Xyliphius kryptos
ATGGGTGGAGAATTAGATGACCATCTTCTGGTTTTCCACAGATATCTGCCATCAGATCCTGGATCTGTACTCTCAGGGTAAGCAGCCGATCCCCCAACAACCCCAGCTGCAGGAAAAGGACAAGCCCCTGCCCCCGCCCTCTGTACAGCCCAGCCAATCGGTTGGACCAAACCCACCAGCCCCGCCTCCTGTAAAGAAAAACTCCCCTCAGGCCAGCCCCCCACGGCCGCTGAAGCGCCAACACGTGAGTGACTCCCGACCGAAACGCCGATGTTGTCTTCAGTTCATGTTGTCATGGTTCCTGTTTTTTTTTTTAAATATATATAATAGGTTTCTCCGAAGGAGGAGTCTACTGCCCCCACAGGTGAGCGCCGCGCCGCAGTCAATCACTACCGTAGTATCTGGTCATATGATCATCTGTTCTAAACTTCCTGAATTTGGTTCCTTTCAGAACAAGTTGGTTCTAAGATTCCGCGTCTCGAGAGTCCGATGCCGCCGTTGCCGGTGCTCCAGCCAATCGGTACGCAGGTCTTTGTTTACATCATAACCACGTTGTGTATGTCGCTAAAATCCTGAACCTTAATTCTCTCCGTTTAGAACGCAAACCTCCTCCTGCCCCGCCTACAGAGACGGAACCGCCCCCCTCGGCCGACACTGACATGTCCAAGGTCCCGCCTCTGCCTCATGGAGCCCCGCCCCCCATCCCTCACCGTCCTCCTCCTCCACCGCCGTCCAGCTACATCATCGGCATGTCCACGTCCAGCTCCTACATGTCGGGGGAGGGCTTCCAGAGCCTGCAGTCCATGATGAAGACAGAGGCGCCCACTTACGCCCCCATGCCCCCCTCCTACGGGATGCCTTACCACCCACACGTCTATCCTCCTCCCAATGCCCCGCCTCCCGGCCCTCCACCTGCGTCGTATGCCCCACCCAATCTTCCCCCACCCACTCCCGCCTACCCACCTCCGGGTTACAATCACAGCTACCCTCCCCCGCCGCCACCTCCCCCTCCCCCACGCATGCCGCCCGCCCACGCCGTGCCACCGCCGGGCATGGGCATGTCACCCGCCGGTTACCCGCCTCCACCCGTTCCCCCGGGACAGCCGCAGGTACCCATGCCCCCCGGCATGCCGCCCGTGGCCAACATGAACCGCGGCGGCTGGATGAGATAAGACGTGCGTACGGCGTCCAAACGTTCCGCACTTTTGTTTGAAATGTACATACGAAATGATTTTGTAGATTTGTTTTTCTCGCTTAACTTCCCTCTATAAAGTTCCTCTTTATACGTCGGCATTCTCGTCTCACTTACTTAAACACAGCGCCACCTACCATAAAGTTGAATGCAACCAAAGCGAGGTATCCTGTAAACAGAAGTGATCTTTAGAGTTCTGAAAGACGAACAGGAGATACGTCACAGAAACGGACGGCTTTTAAAAAGAAATGCATCGTAAAGCGCGCTCGAAAATAACGGCGCTCGTCTTGTTCACTCGGTTTTAACTCCTTTTTGTTTTCGCCGTCTTTTCTAACTGCTGTGGCTTTAATCGGCGTGATCGTGTCTCACTGAGAAGTGAAAGTGAAGTTAACGGTTTACCTTTAGCGCCATCATGGGACCAAAAAAGTTTGCGGATTTAGCAGCACATTAAAGAAAACGAGCAAGAAACAAAATCAAGTCAGAGAAGGAAAATTCAAAAATATCAAAACACTGAGAACATGTTCTAAAAATGGCTTGAAAAGAATACGTGTCTAAAAAACAACCAAAAAGGAGCTACGATCCTGCCAAACTTCAACGTACATTAAAAGCTGCGTGACGAAAAACGTTTGAAATTTTTGTGTGAGAATTAAAATAAGAGCAAGAAACGGAAGTTTGTGGACAAACTTCAAACTGTTGGCTTGAAAAGAATACATGTGGCTAAAACACTAAGTAAGAGTATAGAGAACCTGTCAAACTACAGCCTCGCCATCATCGTGAA
Organism: Xyliphius kryptos; assembly: GCA_025769995.1. Lineage (NCBI taxonomy): Eukaryota > Metazoa > Chordata > Actinopteri > Siluriformes > Aspredinidae > Xyliphius > Xyliphius kryptos. The sequence goes on from JAOUQT010326991.1 coordinate 1,971, forward strand.
GGTGAAAATAAATAAACCGAGACCCGTTCAGTGTTAAAAGAATGATTTAATCATCGACACGATATTGCTTCCATTAGAAATCAAACGAAATAAAAACATCTAATGTCCGGGAAAAAAATGTACATTAAGGCCACCTGAACATGTACACGGCTGACGGCGCGACGCGACTCATTATATATAACTGACAAATATCTTACAGGTACAAGATCACGGCCGCTGCAAAAGACGCCACCTCTGTACAAAAATAATTCCCCTCGCGTCCCAGTCACGTGTCCAGAAGTGGGCGCTCTTGTTGCGAGCGGTCGCACGGCGGCAACACCGCGCCAGGTACAAAGAAAGGTTGGCCTTTTTTTTTTTTTTCGTCCCCCGATTACAAAAAGCAAAACCGTGTTTGGAAATGCAAATCCATATAAAACGTGGTACGTCTTCAAAATAACCATTAAAAAACTGTATACACTTTATCACAGGGAGGGAGGGAGGGCGTCGCCGCCGCGGCGCTCCCCGGACACACCCAATTTACAGCATGAATGTTTACAAATGTACAACTGTACAAGATAAAAGCGTTGGGTTCCGGCGCCGACGGCACGACTTGATTCTTTTTTCTAGCACGCCACTAATTAACTTACAGGTATGTACTGCACATATACTACAAATATTCTACAGTTATCCACAAAAAACTATTTAGATACTTGCAATACAAAAAAAAAAAGACGTTCAGCAAACGACGCACCGCCGCCGCACGCCTGAGCGCAACTCGGACAGCTGCTGCTCTTTAGGAACCGCGTCCAAACGAGAGAAACGTTCCACTAAGAGCGAGAACAATTCAATGGAAAAACCACCACCTGCTGACCACACCCCCTTCATCCAAATCTGAATGACAGGAGATCTGTGACCAATTCCGACTACAAATACACTACACATTGGGCAAAAGTACCGGGTGAACATACTTGTAAGGAAACTGCATTTGTGTGGTCAGACACCGATGACGAACATGACCATCTGATATAAAAAATGTTGGACAGGCCTTCCCCAAACTGTTCCCACAAAGTTATAAGCGTGCCGTTGTCCAAAATACACAGCCAGATTTTTTTAAGACTCTACATCTGTAATGAAAACACCTGAAAACTGGTTTCGAGGCCTGTCCCGGTACTTTTGTCCATGTTGTATTTGTAACACTGTGGTCTAAACAAAAATATTGGACTGAACCCTCAGGATATTATGGGGTTTTATTTAAAACAACCAGATTTGTAAGGTACTAAAATAATTTAGTACCATCAGGCAGCATCACTGTCGGGAGGACCACTAGATGGCGCTCGGATGCAGTCCGCAGGATGAGAATGAAATATACAGTTTAGCTTTACAAAGAAAACCAGAATAAATGAAGGGAAAAAAGTATAGAGATATAGATTTAAGAATACGGTTGAACCGCCCACACGCACCACCCCCCACCACGCCCCCTCTTCCCTAACCCCTCCGGCCCCGACTCCTCTGGAGGCTGTACTGATGGTAAAGGCTATAATAAATTTGGTTTTCAATAAAACCTATAAAATCAATTTAGAAGCAGAACCCGTTTTTGACCCGGGATCCGTCTGTGCATCGGTTCTACTACAAAGAGAACTCGTGTTAAAAAGTACAATCCTGTCTGTGGAATTATAAAAGTGTGCTTTAGTCTGCAGGCACCAGGGGGCAGCGCACTGGGCTAACGGAACTAAACGCGGCGAGCCGGCAGCGGGTCTCGGGTTAGGTTCGCGATGGATTACGGGGTTGTTTGTGTGAGGATGTGGGCGTGTCCTACATGAGGCCGTTGGTGGGGCCGCCGATGGGACCCAGCTCTGATCCGCTCTTCATGTAATACTTCTCCAGCTTGGCCAAGATGTGTTTTCCGTACGTGTACTTGCGCAGGGTGGCGATGTGGGGTCGAATCTGAAACGAGGAGGCGCATCATCAGACGGAGGGCAAAAAGTTCTGCTAACGGCCGCTTTATTAGATACAACTGTAATACAGCGTATAATTATATATATATATATATATATATATATATATATAGTGGGGTATGCAGTAAGTGGATACAAGGTTTAAACTCCTGCGAGAATCATCCACCACACGAATAATACCTGCTCTGTCCATGGTCCTGATCACCAGAGCACAGAGTAAAAGGGACTAAGAATACATAGAGAAAAAAACTACAGAATGGAACTTTTGAACTACAAAGTCCATCTGTATAGTGAGTAGAACAAGGAGGCGTATCTAATAAAGTGGCCGGTCAGCACAGGTCAGTTAAATTCGCCCTTTAAAAGTGACATTTTGCAATTATTTGAAATAGAGTCAATTGAAGAGTCACTGCACATTTGATTCAGTGTTCATACGATACGATTCGCATCGTATAATTGTGATGAATAGATCCAGGCGCCGTTCTGAAGGTGCGCGTACGTACCTTGTGCATGATGATTTTGCGCTGACCGGGCTCCGCCATGTCGATCATCCGCTGAACCACATAGTTGGCGTACTGATCTTTCATCATGGTGTAGAGGGCGCTGTGGGGGCCGTCCTTCTGACAGCACACCTCGTCGATCAGCAGCGCTCTCTCCGCGCGGGACGAGTGGATCACACACTTCTCCACCACGTTACTGAAGGAGTGAAGGGTTCAGGCGGTTACAGCGGCGGTTAAACTATTCAACGTTAATGATCTAAATGACGCGTATGAACCTCGCAAACTTGTGCTGACTCAGCGCCAGAACCTTCCCCCGAACCTCCGACACGATTTTGCTCTTGTCCTCGGGGCGGCCATGTTCCAGCACGTGCTGAATTACGTAGTTCCCGTACTGGTCCTATAGGAGGAATATAGTTTATTATACACGGCATATGGCATTAGCATGTTCTCCTCGTTTACATGAGTGAGATCTGAGAAGCGCAGGATGGAGGGATGTATGTGAAGGCTGTTGTATGGAGGCTACCTGTCCTAACTGCTCAGAGTGCTGGTGGAGCTCCTCCAGGATGGGCAGCGTCTGCTCCGGGGTGCAGTGCTCCAAAATCCGCTGAATCACCCTGCAGCCGTACGGATGGGTCGACAGGACAAAGACCTGGACAGAGAGACAGACGGCTTACACTCCCTCTAAGTTTAAGGTGCGTAACCTTGTTTTGGGTGGAGGAGGGGGTGATGACATCATGTGATGCGGTTGGTTACCTGGCCTTGGAACGCGTCGATGATGAACTGCAGGGCCTGGGGCTGGACGCACTCGATGCACTTCTGCACCACGTGGTTGCCGTTCTGGTCCTTCACGCACTTCAGGACGTGACCATCCAGCTCGCGAACGATGTCACTCTGCGAGATCGACACATCTTAGGCCTCGCTCGGCGGATCGGAGGTGGCATTCCAAAACAGAAAAAAAGGGGGTACGGAACGAGAAACGAAAAAAAGATGACTTACAATTACCTGATGATCGGAGGAAATGGACTCGAGAGCTTTCTGAATGACCCTGCAGCCGTACATCTGCAGCGCGAGGGGCAGCACGTGGCCGCGGACACGAGACGCCAGGGCCAGCTTCTGATCGGGACTCCCAAACTACAGGACACACAAGACAGTTAGTATTTGTGTATTAATGTGTCCTTTCTGTGTACTTTTGTATGTTTTCCCCATATCTGCGGAGACGCATTGAATCACGAGGCAATAATCTCGTCAACAATGTATTGCCTTGTTGATTGAGAGAATGGGGAAGAACATGCCAACTCCACACAGAAAAGACCTTGCGTGTGTCCAAGCCGGGATTCAAACCCACGTCACCTCAAAGAACTTCTGAATGACGTAATTGCCGAACACGTCGGTCATCAGCTGGTACGCGGCCTGCAGGATCTCCCCGAACACCACCTGTCTCTCTGCGGGTGTCGCTCGCTCCAGCTTCTGCTGAATGAACCTGCAAAATCACAAGTTGTTTATTGTTGCAGCCCATCTGCTTCAAGGTTGAGTATTAATTGCATGGTGTGGAAAAGGTGTCATTAAATACCTGGAGCCATGCTGGTCCTGAGAGAACTCCACCATGTGACCCGGCAGGTCTCGAAGCTGAAGGTTCGGGAAACGGTTGTTGCGGAAGTCCTCCAGCAGGCGGCTGCGTCCCGAGTGCATGACGTCGGAGCGGTTGAAGCGGGCCCTCGGCGGGGGGAACAGCTGGCTCGTAGAGCTGAACAGACTGGACGCTCCTCCCGTGTTCCGGAATTTCGCCTCGGCACCGGGCGCCGCCGAAATGTAGCGGCCGCCTCCATTCGGCAGACCTCCTGAGGGAACGGACCCCGTGAGTATAGATACAATATATACATAAGATAAGATCCTGAATGTTACAGGAGGTCAAATACCCAGGTGAAGGCTGGATGAAGAACCTTGGGAGGAGGTCAGCGAGGGTGGGGGTGTCAGCGGAGAGTGACCCGGTGTCAGACCAATCGGGCTGGGGGAGGAGGAGTAGCTCAGGCTGTTAAAAAACGGCTGGCCAATGGGGGTCAGGTTGCTGTTCCCGCGCTTGTACAGGTCGGAGTTGGCCAATAAGGAGTCGCGACGCGCGGCGCTGCTGGCGTTAGAGTTGGACACTGGACAGGGGGTACAGAAAAGTGTCAACTTATAAACTGACAGCTACACGTCATCAACATCCACTTCACCACCCTCTCTCTCTCTCTCGCTCGCTCACCTGACGAGCCGAAGCCTCCCAAAGCAGAACCGATCCCGACCCCCAGTGAAGGGCCCGTGTTACCAAATCCCAGTGATGAACTAGGTGGAGCTGCGGCGCTCGTATGGGAGAACAAAGAACTGCTTTGGGAGCTGGGGGCCACCAAGCCGGAACCGTAGAAGGAGCTGGCGGTTATTCCGCCGGAGGGCGGAGGCTGCTGCTGGGGCGGAGCCTGTTGAGGTTGCTGACAGCCGACTGTTCGGTACAGAGTGTTGGCGGGACCGGAGAGGTTGTTGGCGGATCCGTTACCTGATGGAGAAGCTGCACAAACAAAACAGAACCAAACTGATGACGATAGAGATGAGGATGTCAATCAAACAATATGGACCAATAAAAGAGAGGCTTATTCACAGGACTGCGCTGCAGCGGGGTTAATGAGGAGGGACGTCTGCACCAGGCGAACCGGGGCACTTAGTCCAGTACGGGCCCCAGGCCCCATCACCAGGGTTCCATTCTGGTCGTAGTACGCAGCCGGGGTCAGGACAGGGTACCCTAAAGACATCAGGATTTTTATACAGTACGCGTTTCTACACCAGGGGCGTCCAAACTACCAGCTGTGGCTCGACTGAGGCTCAAAATCTTAAAACACAATTGTGTACTTAACTGTGTTGTAGTGTAAACACTCAGTGGCGCCACTGTGAGGTCAGGTCGCCGTAAAGCAGGCATTTAAAATAAAAATCGAATAATGGAGGCAAATGTTTTTTCTTCAAACATATTCCATTATGAAAATTAATTTGCCCGCATTTCATTGATTAAAATGTATGCATTAGAATTGAGACCGTATACCTGCGGCCCTTAGAAAGAAAAAGTTTGAACACCCCTGTTCTACACTAATCAGCCTCTGTGTGCATGTATCCAATATAGACTATAGACAGACAGAGAGAGTGAGAGAGAGACCTTGCATGCTGGTGAAAGCCAGGGCAGAGCTGGCATTGAGAGACTCCTGTTGAGACTGTTGCTGACTCTGAGCGGGCGTTAGGGGGCGCTGGCTGTTTCCTGATCTCATCACCTGTCAGAAGGTAGAGGTTTAAAGCAAATGAGTATTAGAAACAGCTGTGTGTGTGTGTTTTTGGATGCCCACCTGTGCCTGTGCAGGACCCGGACCCTGATTGGACGGTTGTTGGTTTGCAGAGTGATTCGCTACGGCAGCGGTCTGTTGCTGAAAAAGATTAGCCGGATACACCCCCCACGGAACGCCGTAGTACTGATGAGGTACCACCTGGGGGCCTGGAATTCAAAAAGAACACGTGTTCTTCATCTCCGGTATGCATGCAGACGTGTTCTCAGTGAGGCCGTGGACGTACCCGAGAGTGTCGCTGCTGCCGCCAGTCCTGCGGCCGTGTAGGGGTCCGTTCCAGCAGGGGCAGCGTTGATGATGTACGGGTTGGGAACGAATGCCGGAGCCAGGCCTACATGGACAACCGCACAAACAAATCACACACATACATCACTAAATAACCCACATATAACATTATTAAACCACTGAGGACGGCTCTCGTACCGAGGTGCTGCTGCTGAGCTGCAGCGAGAGCGTACTGCTGCTGCTGCGAGGCCGTCAGCTGCTGGACAGTCAGGTGGTTGGATCGCTGGAACAACTGACAACAGAAGATCACGTGATCAGTTTTTAGGAGCGTGGAGGTCAAAAGATGGATTCATTTCCAGAACAGTTTTACTGTAAATAATATTCATCTGAATATAATGTTTATAGAACTATATATATATTTACATTCCTGCTTTATTCAACCTGAAGCTTACGGCGCTGACCTGTTGTTGAGAGCCGTAGTCGAACAGTCCCACTGCCGCCGCGGACGAGTTCATCTGCATCTGGTTCCCGGCGTAGTCGAACTGGAGAGCCTCCGCCGCGTCCTGCTGCTCCATGCCCCCCATCCCATGAGCCTCGGCCATCTGAAAGTCCTCAGTGGAAGGCTTGCTGTGTGTGGCGTTGACCACTTGCATGGCGTGGGCGTGGGCATGATGCTGACCCATCAGCTCCAGCTCTGCTGGACAGTGGCCCAAGCGCTCCACAGATTCGGTGGGGGACTGCTGACGGCTCCCCGGAGCAGGACTGGTGGAACATACGGTTATAGAACGTTAGGGGAACAAACGCAGCACAAAAAAAACACAGGTTGAAGTGGGACGGTCTGAAATGATGACATCATAAACCCGATAGCGATATGCAAATCAGGGCCGTACTTGAAATCCTTGCAGTCTCTCTCCATGCCGTTGATCAAAACCCTGGATTTGGCTGCTTCGTCCTCCGCCTTCATATCTGCGCCGTTATCCTCATCAAACGGAGAAACCTTTTCCATTGGCTCCGCCTTCTCTCGGGTGTCTCCTCCCGCCTCGGCTCCGCCCTGTAATGACAACGCCGCAGATCAACCTGCTGTTGGTTCAAATTCATACACAGTATATTAACTTGGGACTGCAATTAAGTGACTACACGCTAACCGGCCACTTTATTAGATACAACTCATTCATTCTCCTCCACTATATCAGCGGTATGATGGTGGCTGGATTATATCCCAGCAGACAAACCCTGACCATGGTCAACACCTTCATGATGTTCAGTCATTCACCCTCTAGTATTCACTCACATATGCCCCGTTTCTGTAGCGCACCTCCAGCTTGTCTCCAGGAGAGGAACTCAGGACGTACTCCACCATGCTCACGCCCAGACCTCCGCCCTCCGAGCGCGGAGACAACACGGAGCTGGAGTCCCCGTTCCCGCTGTAGCCCTGGCCAGGTCTCCTCTGCACCGTGATTGGCTGCGACACCGAGTGATCTGTATACCATTCACACAGCAACAGGCAAATAATACACACCATTCAGAAATAACTCTGCTTAATTCATCACAATCTTAATATACACTATTTTAGCGGAATACCTGTGCTGCGCTCCAGGGGAAAACTTAACAACATGGAAGTTGAAACGCAATTGTTTTTGAATTGATGCTGGCTTTGGGGTTTATATCTCAAATCAAGGTACAATTGTGTATGTGTATATACATTCCAATATGTGGAATGTATATAGTGTGAGTTGTGACTTCGGCGTCCACGCGCTCGCTTTCTTACAGGAATTAATCAGTAGGTTTTCCAAGGACACGATAGGAATGACGGAGCCAAATTTCAGCTTTGTAGGTTCTCACCAAGTGCCAATCCATCCGAGGTGTTGTGTTTGATGGCAAACAAACAATTGAACGAAGGAAAGCGAGTACCCTTAAGTTTTTCCAGGGACATGATGGGGACCACGGTGATAACTGGAGGGGTCTTGCTTTTGATGGCGATATCGAATGAATCAATGAATTTAGGAAAGTGAGAAGCAGTGATTTTTTTTCATGGACATGATGGGGGAATCACGATGCTATGAGGACCTCGGGAAGTGAGAGGATCAGTGAGGACTCATTTATAGGTACAGAAATGCCAGTAAATAAAAATTGGCAGCTTAGTGAATGAATACAAAATAAAAGTTACATGAAAAGTAAACAAATACTGGAAATATACTCCACTCACGAGAAGCTCCCCAAGCCGTATCCCTCCACTCCTCTCCCAGCAGTATTCCTTTGCGCCCCTCTTTTGCCATTTCGTCCGAATCCCAGAGTTTTTTAGCTGGAAGAAGCTGCAACAACAAACAGCACAGCCTTCTTAACTAAATGGACTTAATAATCGTGCAAACACTTGTTCCTCATTTTTCAGCTGTTTGCATTTTGGATTTGGACCAATTTTACACTGGATATCCATCCTTGAACAACCTTCCTCCAAGAATCTCCAATTTATCCATCAGTACATCTTTGGATGTTGGAGGAAACCTCAAAAACCTTGGAGAAATCCCACACAGGGACAGAGAGGATACCCAGCTCTTTTTCCTCTTTTTCCAACCGTACAGAGCTTCACCCAACTTTATTATATTTAAATCTCTTTTAAAATATAAGAGTGAATATAAAAATGGAAGTTCTTACGTACCTCACCCATTCCACGTGACTCCAGTGCAAGAGCCTGGAAGTCGTAATTCATCTCATCCAAAGTACGAACCTGCACACAAAGAGAGCTGTGCATTAGATCACCAGATAGTATCTCGGTTATCACCCATGTCTGAGCTGGACATCCCATCTGTTCTATACCTGTTCAACATGGCTGGCATCGCCGGTGGGCCAGCGCTGTTTGTTTGGCGCGCAGCCTCCGAATTGTTCTCCAGGCTGCCTCTGAAAAAAATAGCCCACAGTGGCATCATCTTGGGAGCGACCGCTGAGCGGAGGCTGGGGGGTCCCAGGGTTGTGGCTTCCCGCTCTGTCCATGCCGGGAAGCACGTGTGCGCCGACAGGAACCTGTGCCGATTCTCCAATCGGAACGATGGAGCCCCCAGGATGAACTCGGACCCCTCCGGTCTCTGGAGCCCCATTTGGATGCAGCATCCCTCTTCCTGTCTCCTGCCAAGCCACGTCATTCATTCCCAGGATGCTGCATGGAACGCTCATTCCCCAAAAACCTGCAGGAGCATCACACCCGGGTCAATTTTACTATTTAAATGTATATTAATATACACAGACAGGGTGTCCCACGAAAAAGCAGCACACAATATAAATCCAGGCATAGAAGGCAGGCTGCTTTTTCATGGGCCGCCCTGTAGAACAAACTTATACATTTTAATTGGCATTATGAAATATTATACGTAAAAAAAAACACAGGGCTGCCAATAATTACAGCACATGTCATAATAAGTAAATAATTTCTTTATTTTCATAAAACACATTAACTTTAATAAATTCGTACTGTGGTATTCAATTAAACGCCTTTATTCCCAGGCGGTTCTGTTTGCACAACAATCACAGGGATGATGTTTGGCTGCTGGCACACGGCTCGTTCCTTCACACCCTTCAGCTGAAAGAAACCAAACATGAAGTCAAAGTGGAACAACGCTACAGCAAAGGAACCAGACTGCACAGGTTCTCCTTTATGTGACGCTCAGAAAACATCATGAGTTATATACAGGAGCCGTGCCATAAACCCCCGTAATCTAGATATAGCTCCTTAAAAGTTCTCCTTTTCTGTCCAATTACACTGTAAAACAAAGCACACTGACAGCTGGAACTATTAAAGGTTCTTCTAACTAAAAATATAGATCCTTTAAACAGAACTACAAAAACCTTTAGATGATGATCATGATCTTTGATTTAATATTTATCTTCATTTCTACAAGATCTATAAATGTATAATCTGATCTATAAAGGCTCGATTTGATCTACGAACGCACGATCCGATCAATTAATGTACGATCCGATCTTTACTGTTTTTAAAATCAAAAGACCACAGGTTTCATTTATTTTTGCAAATTTTTCATCTTGAATGCTTTGTTATATATTTAAAGGGTTCAATCTAATCTACCCCCTCCTGTTTAACTAGGCTCGGCTGTTACCGAGTTAATCCACAGTTGTGTGATCTGATCTCCAATTGTCCATTTTGGGTCTCTGATGGCTTTATAGAATGGTTAGTAGTTCTATTTAAACCATGTCCTTGAACCTAATCTCAGTTTATTTAATCTGATCTTCAGTATTTGATGTGTTTTTTTTTTTAGGGGATTAGGTCTGATTACAGGTAGCTTCATCCGATTTTAAGTGGAATGTTACAAGTCTTTGATGATTTTATCACATTTGGTAGTTTGTCGTATGTTAGTGGTTCGACCCGATCTCCAGTGGTCTGTTGTGGATTTTTATGTCTATATCAGAAGTTTAGTGGTTTGTATTTTATTCTTGTGGTTCTATTATTAGGTGATTGGACCTGATCGGTTTGATCTGGTGTTTGGTGGTTTGTATTGGATTCCAGTGGTTCCATCCATGAGTTCTGGCAGTTTGATCCGATCTCCAGTGGTTCCATTCAGGTTTTTGATCTTGAATCTAACGTTAAGTATATGATTAGATCTGGAAGTCCTTAATGAAGCTGCTTTGTGATGTTCAGCTGAAACCTCAGCAGACTTATTAAATGGCTTTATCTTTGGGGTTTTGACTCTGATCACGGTTAAAAAAAATAAATAAACAATAAAAAACATCAGAAAGTGTGTTTTAAAGAGAACCCGAATGCTGAGTTTAAATCCGTGGAGGTTTTGAAGCGTTTCCTGAACTGAAGTCTCCTCAGCGGGCTGTTTACTTCCACAGCTCGGCTAACACGCTAGCTTTAACTGTTCTCCCACCGGCCGGAGTTCAAGGAAATAAGAGGCTCTTATAGTAAAATAACACAATTCAAACGTAATTAAACTCGGACACACGAACATACATATGATTAAAACCTTTTACTGAACATTTGGATGGAACTGCTATGGTTTTTTTTTTAGCTACCAGGACAAGCTAACGCCTCCGAACTTCTACTGAACATCCCGTAATTTATTCCTGTAGATAAACAGGTGAGATGTAAACGACGCTTATCAGTTTAAATCGCTTTATTAAACCACACAGACTCGATTTAAAACGGTATGTTGAGGCTGAGGGTTAAAACAGCGGTGTTTGGTGGATGTAGCTGCTGTTAGCTTAGCGCCGCTGGTCGGAGAACCGTGAGAGGCCTCTTACCTTTAGAAGAGCAGCGACGACAAATCCCATCAGATTCTCACGATCTGAACAGCAACACGCATTCTATTCACCTGTTCGGGGATTAAACCTGTGAGGGGGAACGTATCTCGGCATACAGAGTCATCAGGGCAGCCACACTCACACTAACAGTTACCATGAGCTCACTTTACATTCTAAACAGAAGGGGGCATATCCCTGCAAACAAAAGCTCATCAATTCCACTGAAGCATCACCTTCTGCTACCGTCACACACCTCAGTCATCAACACAACTCCCCACACTGCTCTCACACAACACAATTCATCCATCCACATCCAAAACCTTTATTTAGTAGATAGTGGAATGCGTTGAGAACAAAAGAAGATCAAAATGTAAATGATTATCTCATGGAGGTCTGGATTTGGAATCAAAATCAAATGACAGGCTGATCCAACTTTAGTGGAAATTCCTCAAGACAAGTTCTACCACAAACTGTCC
>JAOUQT010326998.1:0-13711 GCA_025769995.1 Xyliphius kryptos
ATGCTTTGCCTGAGGTCATTAAAAGTGCTCCTACTTTGGACTGTTTTAAAAAGTTACTTAAAACTCTTTTTTTTTTTACTTTAACTTTTAAGAGTTTCTAATTGTTTTTATTTTATATTTAACGGATTTTATTCCATATGTAGCACTTTGGGTCTTTAGAAAAGCGCATTATAAGTGTAAAGTTATTATTATTATTATTATCAAAAGGAGTGTCTAGGATGGCGGGGGGGCAGCTAAGCGCATCTAAGCAACATCTCTGGGAGGGTATTCTGTCCTCATGCAAAACAATTGAAGCAGATCCCATCCAAAACCTGACAAATTCAATGGACGAGAGAGTTCAGAAGCTCCTTTCAAACAATAATAATAATAATGCATAATAATTTGGAACATGCATTTTGAGTGCATTTTGAGTGTTTTTTTTCTCCATATACTGTTATCATTGGCAGTTTGTTTAAAAACCTTTGAATTGTATTCTAATAGTTGATGCCTGGAAAATTACAATGACTGTAATTCATTGTAGGTAATTTTGGAAAATCTGAGAAAATATTATTTGCATAATAATTTGGAACACAGTCTATATCTCTGCCAAATTTGAAGTTTGTGAGGTGAGTGGCCCAATTTAATCAGGGCCTGTGTTTTAAATTGGGTCCCCTGGTGGGATTTTGAAAGTGAAAATTGCTTAGTTGTTCCAAGTGCACAGAATAACGGTGCAATGTTTCAATCTTGTAGGGATTCAGGAAGTGGGAGACTTAGTGATGAGTCAGTCAGTGAGTGAGTGAGGGCTTTGGATTTTATATATAGAGTCTCCGCTTAATACTCTACAGAGCTCGTGGGGGTGTTCCTCATGCGCTGGGCAGATACACCCAGGACAGGGCGCCAACCAAACGCTGGGCACACTCACTCAACACTACAGGGGTAAGTTAGAGCAGCCAATTTACCTTGAATCCATGTTTTTGGACTGAAGGTTTCAAGGACTCAAGGAGGCTTTATTTCACAAAAAGCATGTCACGGAAACGAAATTATGACCCACGGACCCAGATTAACCCTATGAACTTTTTTAACCTATAAAAAAAAAAAATAAAAAAAAAAAAAGAAGAAGAAGAAGAAAGAAAACCGGAGAACCTAGAGGAAACCCCAACGGATACGGAGAAAACATGGAATCGGGTTTGAATCGGGAACCTCCAGCACTAAGAGGAGAACATGCTAACAACTAAGCCACCGTGCTGTCCAAGACCAAGAGTTTTACATAATTAAGGGTTCAAGCATTTCAAGTACTTGAAAACCCTATTTATATTTTTCTTATTATTATTGTAATTTTTCTTAAGTAAAACGTGTTGGGCAACCGTAAGTCCTACAGACACCAAACTTGGAGAGTAGGGGCAGCTTCATTTTCACTGACAACAAAGTTCACGCTGATTAGCCTATAGTTGGCACTATAATACAACAAAATGCGTTTAGGTCTTTAACTTCTACCTAAAATTTTTCCCAAACTACACACTTTCTCCAGACTCCAAACAAACAACTTTGCAATTTGGACCCATAAGCTCTAGGTTGTTCAGTCAACCCCCATGTGTTCAGTATCAAAAAAAATCAGCCGAGCGTGTTCTTCAACAATGTAAAAAAAGTTTCCATTCCGTCAGGCTGCTTCATACAAATTAATCCATTCAAAATTCAAATGAATATATCGTTTATTTAAAAATGTTAAACTCAAAAACGCTTTACTCAAAAATTCAAAAATTGTACAACTTCACAGAAATATTATCCCCTGAGAAGGCTGATTACATACATAAGTGCCTCTTACATATGCCCCCCCCCCTTTTTTTTTAAGGCGTACGACGCAGGAGGGTGCAAAATAAAAGAAGAAAGCAGATCCCCGCCTCTCCGCCGGGCGACAGAGTTCTCTGCCCCTTAAGCAGACGGCGAGTATGTCGGCCTGAGTTTTACGCCCCTCGGGTGGACGGCGAGGAGGACGGCGAGGAGGACGGCCCTGAGTTCACTATATAGGGGCATTATAAAGCAGCCAATTCACATTGAATCCTTGTTTTTGGACTGTGAGAGCATGAGAACATGGAAAAAGGGGGAGAACGTGCTAACCACCGTGCCACCCAGTACAAATATGATTTGTTTAAAAGGATTTCATAATAAAGTGGTTTAAATTTAGCAAAAATAAAAATAAACAAACCAGGACTTTTGGAACGATGTCTTTTGGACAGACAGGAGCAAAGTGCAGATTTAAGTCCACAATGCACTGCAGCGTGTTTGAGGAAAATTAAACACAGCATTGTAACACAATATGCCAAACCAACTTCATCTCCAACAAGTATCAGACCGAATGTGAAAAATCTAGGTGGAGATCAATCTGCGGACTGCTATTCGCAGGAGGAGTCATTAAAATGGCAGAAACGGGAGGAATAGAATTACACACCCGCATGAAAACAATTCCAAACCAATATCCTGTCAGCTGTAATCGGAGTCTCTTGAAAACAGTAATGGATCCAAAGAGTCTAAAAACAAAAACAACTGAATCAGTTTAGACATGAACTTCTCTCTGAAATATGAAATCAACACACTCCCTCCACTCTGCTGGATTTTTTTATATCTTAAAGATAAAGTCATTATGTTTCAACATTTACTGTAATACCAAACACCAACACGTTTAAGTGTTGCATTCGCATGTCATACATTATTTTTATTGTGATTAAATTATTTTGAGTGTAAATAATATAACGTGCTTGGTGGGTGTCATCTCTATGGAGACTGCGGCACGGGTAGATTGGAGGGGAGGATGCGGGGACTTGGCGTATAGCGATTGGCACATGGGTAGAGTGGAGGGGAAGATCCAAGGCACTTGGCGTATAGCAATTGCAACAGCAATACTCCACCAAAATTAGGATTTAAACCTGTTTTCCCAGCGCTGAGAAGCCAACATGCTAACCAATGTTAAAAGATTTATTAAAATACATATTATAAATCAATATTAAAAAATAGCAGCACAGTGGTTTAGGGATTGGCATGTTCTCCTCTCAGAGCTGGGGATTCCAGGTTCGAATCCTGTTCTCCCCGTGTCCACTTGGGTTTCCTCCAGGTTCCTGAATGTGCACTTTTTTTCTGAAGTGCACATTCACATACTAAAGTTGGGACAACCCTGCCTAAACAACCCCACCTAAACCTCAGAAAAAAACATGAAGAACACATTTAAACATCACATTTTTGCCAAATATTTTTAAAGAATTTCTTAATTTTGTTGCTTTAAATCCCATATGAAATATTTCATCACTTTTATACAGGAGACATTTCTTCACATTTTTTCTCCCAGTATGTTAAACTGACACATCATCAGAATATACAAAATAAAATAAAAGAACTTTTAAAATAAAATGATAAGCAAATAAATTCACAATAATCCAGCAGGCAAAAACACTTTATATACAAATAAATAAATATTGTATTGCTAACTACTTATAAGATTAACATTCTAATGATGCAACAGAGAAGTTAAGGTTCCACATCCCTCCCACGTAACAAAATGAGTCACATCTGGTGTCTCTCCTACGCATGGACCCTATTAATGGTAAAAGGTGGAGCAAAAGAAGCCAAGGACGGGAACAGATATAAACCCAGGGTTGACTGGGAAGCATAAGAAACACTGAGCAGCATGGAGAACTGCAGAGTGTGTGTGATGGTGGGCGCCATGCTGCTTTGCTGCACCGCTGCAGGTCAACTCAAGCATCCAGACGGGGAGCAAGAGGTGGACACACGAGCTCTGAGGGACTTCTATTACCTCAAAGAGCCTAATTTAACCAGCCAGAAGGAACTGGTAAAACTAAGATAAATCCTGAACTAGAGCACAGCGTAAACTGATGACAGAGCTTTCATTAAGGTGTTTTATCTACAGCTCGGGGCATTGCATGAAGTTCTGGAGAAGCTACAAACCAGGAGGATCTCCATTTGGGAAAAGAAGTTTGGTCGAGTTCCCACAGTGAGTACCTGAATTAATCTGGATAACCACAGGCTCACTTATATAAAGTAGCTTAAATAAAGTCATTAATTGTTTGGTGTGATACATAATATTTAAATAATGCTTTTGATCGCACGTATTCATTTATTCATCCAAAGGAGAATGTCTCGGGCGCTGGGCAAATATACCCAGGACAGGGTGCCAATCAATCACAGGGCACACGGTCACTCATATACACACACACTATAGGGACAATTTAGAGCAGCCAATTTACTTTGAATCCAATTTTTTGGACTGTAGGAGGAAACCGGAGAACCCTGGGACATATATACATTCCTGTTTTTTGATTGCTAAAAGGAAAAAAAAACTTGCATGGTATTTATAATAGCACAGATGCTATTTGCCCCATTTTCTGTTTATTTTAAAGGGGCAGCTCAGTGACTTAGCTAACCACTAAACTGGAGTTTTATGGCTGAGTTTCCATGTTCTCCTTGTGTCTGCGGGGGTTTCCTCCGGGTTCTCTGGTTTCCATTCACAGTCCAAATACTTGGATTCAAGGTAAATTGGCTGTTCCAATTTGTCCCCATAGTCTGTGTGTCCCAAGCCTGGTTGAGGTTGTGTTGTGTCATGAAGGGCATCTGGCGCGAAATACTTTGCCGAGTCTAATATGTGAGTTACTCTGCATATTTGCAGTATGCCGTTTTGTTACTCTGTATGTTTGCAGTATGGTGTTTGTTACTCTGTATATTTGCAGTATTACGTTTGTTACTCTGTATATTTGCAGTATTACGTTTGTTACTCTGTATATTTTGCAGTATTACGTTTGTTACTCTGTATATTTGCAGTATGGCATTTGTTACTCTGTCTATTTGCAGTATGATGTTTGTTACTCTGCATATTTGCAGCATGGCGTTTGTTACTCTGTATGTTTGCAATATGGCGTTTGTTACTCTGCATGTTTGCAATATGGTGTTTGTTACTCTGCATATTTGTGGCATGGTGTTTGTTACTCTGCATATTTGCAGCATGGTGTTTGTTACTCTGCATATTTGCGGCATGGCATTTGTTACTCTGTATGTTTGCAGAATTACATTTGTTACTCTGTACATTTTGCAGTATGGTGTTTGTTACTCTGTCTATTTGCAGTATGTTTGTTACTCTGCATATTTGCAGCATGGCGTTTATTACCCTAAATATTTGAAGTATGGCGTTTGTTACTGTGTATATTTGAGGTTTAGCATTTGTTATTCTGCATGTTTTTAGCATGGCATTTGTTACTTTGTATGTTTGCAGTATGGCTTTTTCACTCTGTATATTTAGCAGTATGGCGTTTGATACACTGTATGTTTTGCAATATGACGTTTGTTACTCTGTATATCTGCAGTATCTTGTTTGTTACTCTGTATATTTGCAGTATGGTGTTTGTTATTCTGCATGTTTACAATATGGCATTTGTTACTCTGCATATTTGCAGCTTGGAGTTTGTTACTCTTCCTATTTGGAGTATGGCGTTTGTTACTCTGTGTCAGGTGCAGTCTGGACTTCACAAGGCACTCCTTTTCATTTGCACTGTCCCCCACATTTAATTAGCTTATTTGGTTCATTAGTACTCGTTCCTTAGTTAATTAACTGTTTATTCTGATTGTTTCTCTGTGTGTGCATGTTCCTGTTTTCTTATTTAAGTTTTATGGTCCCATTAGTTTCTGCACGTTTTCACTTTAGGTCACGTTTTGAGAATTCCCTGTGGTTTGTGGATTTTGTTTGCCTGTTTTTCAAATAAACGTGTCTTGCTTTCACCTGGCATCCCGGCTCCATTTTGTGATGGTTCATCTTGGGTACCGCTACATGATTGTTTTGTTACTCTGTATATTTGCAGTATTGTGAAATGTGTGTTACTCTGTGTAATTGCGGTGATGTGATTGTACAATGTGTAAATACCCTGGGTCAAATGTTATTATCTGTGGAGTGGACACAGTCCAAAAACATTGATTCAAGGTAAACTGGCTGCTCTAAATTCCTGGGTGTATCTGCCCGGCGCCCGAAACGTTCTTCCCTAAATAGTCATGGGAAACCCGGACCCCAGTCCGTATTAAAGGATTAAATGGAAGATTAAAGAGCACAGTGTGCTCTTTAATGTGTATAGTTTCATTAAAAATGTTTAAATATTGTGTTTTTATTTACAGTGTGGTGTATTAATTGTGTGTGTTTGTATTTACAGTGTGCATCAATTCTGTGTGTTTGTATTTACAGTGTGGTGTTTTAATTGTGTGTGTCTGTATTTACAGTGTGGTAACTGTGTGTGTTTGTATTAACAGTGCTGTGTTGATTGTGTGTCTGTATTTACAGTGTGGTGTTGTAATTGTGTGTCTCTGTATTTACAGTGCTGTGTTAATTCTGTGTTTGTATTTACAGTGCTGTGTTAATTCTGTGTGTTTTTATTTACAGTGTGGTGTTTTAATTAAGTGTCTGTATTTACAGTGTGGTGTTAACTGTGTTTGTATTTACAGTACATTGTTGAGTGTGTGTGTTTGTATTTACATTGCGGTTTGTTAATTGTGTGTTTGTATTTACAGTGCTGTGTTAATTGTGTGTGTTTGTATTTAAAGTGCAGTGTTAATTGTGTGTTTGTATTTACAATGTGGTGTTTTGATTTTATGTTTGTATTTACAGTGCAGTGTGGTAATTGTGTGTGTTTATATTTATAGTGCTGTATTAATTCTGTGTGTTTGTATTTACAGTGCGGTGTGTTAATTGTGTGTCTGTATTTACAATGTGGTGTTTAAAATGTGTGTATTTGTATTTACAGTGCGGTGTGTTAATTGTATGTGTTTGTATTTACAGTGATGTGTTGAATCTGTGTCTTTGTATTTAAAGTGTGTTGGGTAAATTGTGCATTTTTGTAATTACAGTGCTGTGTGTTAATTATGTGGATTTGTAATTGCAGTGCTGTGTGTTAATTGTGTGTTTTTGTAGTTACAGTGCAATGTGTTAATTGTGTGCGTTTGTATTTACAGTGCTGTGTTAATTGTGTGTGTTTGTATTTACAGTGCAGTGTGTTAATTGTGTGTTTGTATTTACAGTGCAGTGTGTTAATTGTCTGTGTTTGTATTTAGAGTGCGTTGTGTTCATTGTGTGTGTTTGTATTTGCAGTGCGGTGTTGGACAGCAGTGTGCAGTGAGGAAAGGCGCGCGGATCGGCAGGATGTGCGACTGTCCGATGGGAGCAGCCTGCAACGTTTATCTGCTTAAATGTTTATAAGGCTGCGCTGTGGACCTGCTTTCAAACTGCTGCGTTTTCTTTTATATTACTGTGAAGTTTCCCACTGAATCACTGTAGTTCCACTCTGTGCTGCTGTGGATGTAAATATAATACACAATAAAGATGTTGATTTTCTACCGCATCCTGTCTGTCTGTGCTATGAGTGTTCTGAAGGAATATGAGATATTTAAAAACCTGCAGTAAAGATCAGAAAAGACCTTTATCTTCAGGTGTTTCTTAAATCTCTCACAAACAATGTGATAGTAAACAGGTCGCTCCCTGGATGTAACTCTGATCTGGGTTCGTGGCAGTTGGTCAGTTCCTGGGATCAGCACCATTAAGAAGTCAGCTGACCTGAATATACAGAACCACCAGGTTTCTCACTCAATGGTTCTGTTTCTTTCTGATGACACAGAGATACACTACTAATCAAAATCTTAAGACCAGTTAAAAATTGCAAAAATTTGCACTTTTGGATCTTAAGAAGGTTCTAAGCTTTGGGACAATACACTGTTGTAAAAAGCACTATATTAATAAACTACTTGAACTTACTTGAACTTCACAATGCTAAAGGAAGAAATCGGCTGTTCATCAGCTGATCAAAAGTTTAGGACCAATGCTGCTCAGAATAAAAATCAAAGTGTCAAAAAAGTACTCAGTAATGAGTGGCGCCACCATTCTTGTTGATCTCTTTAAACAATCATTTAGGCCTGCTTGATGCAAGTGTTTTCAGGAGGCTAGTGTGAACGTTGATCTATCTTTTAAGTTGGAATCAGATAAGGGGAACACGCAGGATGGTCCAAAAGAGTAATGTTCCTCCCCTGGAAGAAGTCCTTTGTAAGGCAGGCATTGTGAACTGCAGCATTGTCCTGTTGAAAAACCCAGTCATTAGCACCCAGGCGAGGGCCCTCAGCCGTGAGGGATGCCCGCTGCAACATCTTCACACAGCCAGCTGCTGTTGACGCCTCTGCACAACCTGAAGCTCTATTGTTCCATTGAAGGAAAACACACCCCAAGTCATGATGACCCCCCACCCCACTGTGCCATGTAGAAAACATCTCAGGTGGGATCTCCTTGTCATGCCAGTAACTTTGAAAGCCAGCAGGACCATCAAGGTAAAAAAAAAATTCTCAACAGAGAATACAACTTTCTTACACCTTTCAGTGTCATAACCATAACCCTCAGGGTCATTTAAAAAATGAATCAAGGTCACTATGGCGTCAGAAAGGGTCCAAAAGTTTTGAGAACTTAAAAACAGAATTCGTAAACAATTTTTTCCGTTGCACATTTTTCACTTTTCTCGAGCAGCCAATTACTGTCTAGATCACACCCACCCGTTAAAACAGGTCCTAAATACAAAAATCGAACGGCAGAAATTTTTGAGACGCGAGGGCTTCTTATTTTTTCGCTCACGCTTCTCTTTTTTTGCTCGCGCTTCTCTCTACCGCGCCCTCGCGTCTCAAAAATTTCTGCCGTTCGATTTTTGTATTTAGGACCTGTTTTAACGGGTGGGTGTGATCTAGACAGTAATTGGCTGCTCGAGAAAAGTCCAGCCCACCCAGCCATGCTTACACATCAGCGAATATGCGCAGAATGTGTTTTGTTTTTAAAAAATGAGTTGAGAGTTTGTTTACGTTTATCAGTTATTTTAATTTTCATTATTTTATTTTCCAGTCCCACTTTTTAAAATGTGTTAATCCACAATTTGTCAAAGTGTAGCATGGCTGGGTGGGCTGGACTTTTCTCGAGAAGCCAATTACTCTCTAGATCCCGCCCACCCGTTAAAACGGGTCCTAAATACAAAATTCGAACGTGAGAAATTTTTAGACGCGGGGGGGCGATAGAGAGAAGCGCGAGCGAAAAAAAGTTAAGCGCAAGCAAAAAAATAAGAAGCGCGAGCAAAAATGTGCAACGAAGAAAATAAATTGCTTACGAATTCTGTTTTTAAGTTCTCAAAACTTTTGGACTCTTTCTGACGCCATAAAGGTCTTAAAGCGTCCAACCTCAGCAGCGAAGGCACGTTGTGAGAGGCCTTGCATATGTAGCTCAACAATCCTATTATGTTCAAAGTCAGTGAGCTTTTTTGCTTTTGCCATCAGGAGGTCTTGACAATGTAAATACTTGACTGAAAATTACATGTAATCCAAATGTTGCTATTCTTTTTTTAAATGTTTCTAAGATTTTGACCAGGAGTGTATTCCAAAACAATGATGTATGGAGCTTGAATGAATAAAAGTGTGGTTCAGGGAGCATGAGACATCATTCTTACACATAGATTGTCCACCTCAGGTCCAGACTTAAACCCTATTACAATCTTTGGGATGTGCTGGAGGAGATTGTTTGCAGTGGTCTACATCTTCATCTTAAATACACGATCTTAAGGAAAAATATGCAGTAAGAAATGGAGACACTGTCACAGAGAATACATGCTATAATTAAAGTCAAAAGCAGTTTAAACAAATATAAGGACACTTTTCCCCCAGGAAATCCCAAAGCACATCCCAAAGATTGTTAACTAAAGTTTTTTTTTTTTTTTTTTTAAATAAAAGTATGGAACCTCATTTTTTAACCAGGCAGTGGTTTTGGAGAATGTGTTGTACTGATATGTTGCACCCTCATGTACATTATAAACTAAAAACAGCCACCAAGCAAGTTCAATAATAAAAAAACAGCAGCCATGACCTTGACAGATTTAACTTTAATCAGAAAAAAACACACACACCTGACCTCAACAAAAAAGGTCTATTTTTAGGATGCAGCCAGAGGGTGATGGTGCCTCAATCATCAATTTGAGCAGAGGTATGTTTATGGTTAAGGTTTATGGTTCTGACCAAGTACTATGGCTGAAGTGCCTTTGGGCAAGACATCTAGCCCCAGTTGCTCCCCGGACGTTGTGTACAGGGCTATCCACTGCTCCAGGCCATGTGCTCACTTTACAGTGTGTATAAACTATATGTGTTTTTTACTGTACGGATGGTACAGAGCAAATTCCTCTGTGTGCAAGTACAAAAAAGCAAAAAAAGCTCACAAAAAAAAAAGAACATATAGCATGAGGAACTACAACCCCCTCGTACACTAATCAGGAGCAACAAGCTTTACCTGACCCCACCTCTACTAAAGAAAAGCCTCAAATGCAAAATAAGGTAAGGAAAGATAATAAAAGCCCCAAAAAGTAGTTTTATAAAAATAATTTAAAAAAGATGAAGAAAGTGCTAAATAGCTAGAATTATCTTTTATATGCATTTTGTAGTTCTGATACTTTAAGGACAGGTTGACACACACACACACACACACACACACACACACACACACACACACACACACACACACTATATATAAGGCAATTTAGAGCAGCCAATTCACCTTGAATCCATGTTTCTGGACTATCAGAGGGAAGCTGTGAAACCAGAGAAAACCCATGCAGACATGGGGAGAACATGGAAACTTCAACCACATTGGGATTCAAACCTGGAATCCTCAGTGCTGAAAGGAGAACGTGCTAATCACTAAGACACCGTGCCACCCATAACCATGTCGCTCTTTTATGCCATCCTTTGATGGTCAGGAACCCTCTTCCACTCCCCCAGGTTACTATAGGGGTGGTGCAGTGGTACCTCCTTGCTACTGAAGACTTTTTTGAGTTGCTATAAAAAGTTTTAATAGCTGCAATGAAACTATTTAATAAAGTAAAACATTTTCACAAGCTGAGCAGAGATTCAGTCCCAGCAGGAAATGAGACACAAGTGGCGCGTGAAACATGCTGTCACAAGACATCTGAGACATCATGACTGACACGCCGGAACTCAATCTGCACTCAAGACTTTAAGGAGAATTGAAGAATTTGAAGCGTAAGTGGATTTGACACCTGGATGTTTTTGAATGTTTAATGTCATTAAGTGGAGTCTCGTATCATTTATATCCTGATTTTCACTTAGGATCTCAAAAAAGACCAAAAAAAATACAAAAAACAAGCAGCCTGCAGACGGTCTGCCCAACAAGACAACAGAAACTGTGTGACCTTTTAAGTAAAGTGTTTTCAATAAATGATGAATTAATTAGAATTGCATTGATTAGACACTTGTATTGATTTGCATATGGCAGCCTGACAGTGAGTGTGTTTCTGTCTGCTTTGAAATAGAATTTTTGGATGTTCCGTAATGTATAAATAGTAACCCATCTCCAAGGAGGCTATAAATAAATTAGAAATATGTGTTATTAATTAATTTGCATATAGACGCTTGACTAAAAAGAAAGGTTCAACTGCACATAGAGCCATTAGAGCACCCCCTATAGACCTAAGAGCACCAAATTTGATCAGTCTACTCAGGGACTGATGCTGTATGTTTGTGTGAAGTTGTAGAATTTTTGAGTAAAGCGTTTTTGAGTTTATATATTTTTTTCATTCAAATTTTGACATACATTTACATTTGGTCATTTGGCAGACACTTTTATCCAATGCGACTTACAAATATCCCAATTAATAGTTGGGGGTCGGAACACAGGGTTACATACAGAATCCCTGGAGCAATGAGGGTTAAGGATCTTGCTCAAGGACCCACCTAGGTAACTTCAGTGGATGGATTAAATTGTATGTAGCCGCTTGATGGAATGGAAAAGTCCAAAACACCAAAGAGCACACTGCTGTATTTTTCGAAGCCAAGCACATTGGGGCTGCCTGGAAAACCTAGCACTAGTTTATGAAAGTAGGTTTTTAAAATTTTGTTAATTTGCAAAAATCAAAATGCCTGTTATTTTTTGAAGACGATGTAAACCTAACCTTAATCCCATAAAATACATTTGGCATGAATTAGAATGAAGAATATGAATCAGATCCTCACGTTGATTTTTCCAACTATTTCTAGTGTGGTTCAATCATTCATTCATTATTGTTCGCTTATTCCTTTACAAGGGTCGCAGGGGGCTTCCGCATGCCCATTCAGGGGAGAACGTCTCAGGCGCAGGGCAGACATACCCAGGACAGGGCTACAACCTATCCCTGAGCACACACTAACACACAACCACACACACAAACAAACATTATATAGGAGCAATTAAAAGCAGCCAGTTTACCTTGAATCCATGTTTTTAGATTCTTGGAGGAAACTTGAGAACCCGGAAACGGGGAGAACAAGGAAATTCCACCCAAACGGTATTCGAACCGGGAATCCCCAGCACTGAGAGGCGAACATGCTAACCACTAAACCACCATACCACCTTCCATTCCTTCATTCATTATCCTTAAGGGGCTTCCCTATGCCCATCCAGGGGAGAAGGTCTAGGGTGCAGGGTAGATATACCCAGGACATGGTGCGAGCATATCGCTGGACACACACTAACTCCCACACACAGACCATAGGGACAATTAAAAGCAGCAAATTTACCTTGAATCCATGTTTTTAGATTGAGGGAGAAAACCAACGCGGACACGGGGTGAACACGGAAACTCCACCCAGATCAAGATTCAAACCAGGAATCCCCAGCGCAGAATGCGCGAATGTGCTAACCACTAAGCCACCCTAGTGGGGTTTATGTCAATTTAAAATAAATGAAATTACATTTTAAGTGTTTTATAATTATTATGACATCGCTAGTAAGCCATAAATACCACATTTATAAGTTTGGGCCTTACTCACACACACACGCACGCACGCACGCACGCACGCACTCACTCACTCACTCACTCACTCACTCACTCACTCACTCACTCACGCACGCACGCACGCACGCACTCACTCACTCACTCACTCACTCACTCACTCACTCACTCACTCACAAAGTCTATTTAGAGCAGTCAATATACCTTGAATCTTGAATGTTTTTGGAATATGAGGTAAGTCAGAATTCCTAGATACCTTTGACTTTTCTTCTTAGTAGAGGACATCAGCTTCCATAGTTTGATTTACGTTGTATCACCGCATACAAAAATAAATCAGGCTTTAAATTCATAGAGATTATGATTTTAACACATGGTTAAAATCCCGGCGGCCAACACACACATCAGTTGTCAGCGTGTGTTCACGTCACGTTAACATCACTGATGTTTATTAATGTTCTTCAAACCGCCGGTGTGACTGTGAGGACGCTGTGTAAGTGTGAGAGTTGAATCAAGTCAAGGATGAACGCAGGAAAACATCTTGGACCTACAGCGACACGAGAGCTGTCAGAAGTGTTGACGTCACATCACTGGTTTTGGAATGTAGCAGTAAACATTGCGTGACTAAACGCATAAACTAGAAATGTCAAATGGAGCAATCATTCAGAACGACTTGTGCAGAGAACTAAAGGTCAACGGGATGAAACTAAAGCTGCAGAGGCTTGGTGTCATCACCTCATCAGAAAGAGCTCAGGAAAACAGTTACATTTACATTTAGTCATTTAGCAGACGCGTTTATCCAAAGCAACTTAGAAATAAAAGCACAACACAAGTCAGTAGTTTAGGAACAACCAACTACACTGTAGTACCATCAAAACCTGCGCATTATTATATCTGGCTCT
>JAOUQT010327006.1:0-13709 GCA_025769995.1 Xyliphius kryptos
CATGTTTTTGGAATGTGGGAGGAAACCCACACAGACACGGGGAGAACATGGAAACTCCACCCAGATTGGGATTCAAACCGGGAATCCTCAGCGCTGAAAGGATAATAAAAAACAGTGTATATTGCTAAAATAAACATTGCACAATTCCATTGAATGTGATTCAAAGAAAAAGCAGTCAGATCATATGAATACGGCTAAAACGTGTTTGTATTCTTGATTTAAAGATTGATAAAGGAAACAGACCTGCTTTCCAGAAAGTCAGGGGGAAAAACAAATCACTTAAATTGTGCTAAATTACACCATGTGTATTCTTACATGGGATCAAAAACAAATATGATGAGAAACAGATATGGACGTATTTACACAGTCAGTCAGACCTGATTGCCTGTCTGGGCTAGGAACGATTAATCAACATGATCAATAAAGACATCAAAACCTAATTATCTGTCTTATAAGTTTAAACAGATTGTGTTCTTGAATGCAGCTCAGACCAAAAGTGATGTGCGCAGCTGCCGAATCTATGCATCTGTCTTCTGCGATAAAGTCTTCAGCTACTTTATCATCAGGTAAAGATTCAAAATAAGCGAAGCCATGAACACAAGTTACTTTGAATGTCAGGTCAAGGCTCTGCAACTGTTTTTTTTTGTGTGAAATATATACGTAGAGAAAGATAGATAAATATAAAAACTGCTCCTTAAACTTAACTTACTAATGCCACTCAAAACTCAGGCAAACATTTCTGATTTTTTTAAGAAGCTTCTCCCACAATCTAAAAACGTGGATTCAAGGTGAATTGGCTGCTCTAAATATCCCCTAAAAAGTGTGTGTGTGTGTCCATCGATAGATTGCTGCCCTGTCCTGGGTGTATTTGCACAGTGCCCGAGACGATCTCCAATAGATGGGCATAGGAAACTCCCCCGCGACCCTCATAGAGGTTTAAGAGAAAGATAATGAATGCATGAATGAATAAATGACTCCTAAACGACCTTGTTTCCTCAGATCCAGTGACGTACAAATGAAAAATGTACACAAAAGAAAGCATGCTGTCTTTATTACTGTAAAACTGGACCGAGGTGAAACATCTTGCTTATACCCGGAGTTCCAAATACGGGCATTACAGAAAATCATGGCATGACTTCAGTGGTCTATTAAGCTTGTCTTTGCTGAAGGCACGGACATAATCTGGGATAACAACGGCAGAAGTCATCGAGTTCAGACTAACTCGAGGTTCAAAATGCATAAGTTATCATTTTTACTTTACAGAGCGATTTGACTCTACTCGCATTCATACAAGAGCTCAGCCAAAAAGTATTGCATCTCTAGAAGAATCTCACTTACATAACACTGCATACGGTTGTGCAACACACTGTCAAGGCAAACGTGTGCAATGACCCAGGCTAAACGTGGACTAAAAAAAAATATAACAGTCTGTGAAAGTGTGAGTTTTCACCACAGTGTAGGGACAGAAGTATGTACACGTCCCTGAAAATGCTACAGAACACAATAAATATAAAAAACACAATAATAAAAAAGGCTCATTAGGTCATGTTCCGAATCGATATGTATAAAAAGAAAACCTAAAGAACCAAAATGTCATAATTGCAAAGGCATACAAATACTTTTAAGTCGGAAAATGTTGAATGAGCAAAAACAATAATAGTCACAGGGGGAAGCGAGTGTTTATGTGAATGTTATTGTATGTAAATAAAGTTTATGTACGCATGTTCATTGTTGTTGTTACAAATTATGGTTGTGTGGTATCAGTTATGGGATTTCAGATGATTACAGATTTAAACTGGCTTTGCAGTTCATACTTTACTGCTACTGCACATCCACTACTAGGGGAGAGTTCCCCATGCCCATCCACAGAGAACGCCCCGGGTACTAGGCAGTCACACCCAAACCAAAAAGCCAATCCATGGGCTTGGCACACACAAACGCACACTATGGGACAATTCAAAGCAGCCAATTTACCTTAACTCCATATTTCTGAACTGTGGGAGGAAACCTGAGAACCCAGAGGAAACCCACATGGACACGGGGAAATCATGGTAACTCTACCCAGATCATGATTCAAACCCGGAATCCCCAGCACTGAGAGGCAAACGTGCTAAGACACTGTTCCGCCCAAAAAACAAGTGTTTAATAGACATAATATCTTGATATATAAGGTGTTAACTTAAAAGCAACAAGCATTGAACAAACAAGTGTCTGTTATTAGCAATTTAACAGTGAAACTTTAACTATACCTGCTCTAGAAATGTCAAATACACTCTTTAAAGCAAAAATACTTTAAAGTCAGTATTTCTGTTAATAAGCAACATGGTGGAAATCCAAACCTGTTTTGGGAGCCTGCCCCCAAAAGTCTGAGTCCTGCATTGTTTATAAAACTATTTATAAAAATGATTTATTATATATATCACTATTTAGATAAATAGCTTGACATTGTACCTACCTCATGTCAGACCAGAATCACATTCTTCATGAGTCCGTGCCTAAACAAAGCAGAAAAGATCTAAGAAAACGACAAATCAAGAAGTTTCACACAAAAGCATTGTCTGCGGGGAAAGGGGTTAGCGCTTGAGCCAGGCGATTTATGTTGATTCCTAATGAAACTGTCTGGATGTCCATAGAACAAGCTTGTGTTCCTTTGAACAAAGCTATCAGGTACATTAGGTCATGTTCTGACCCGATTGGTACAAAAAAAGAACATAAAGAACCAAATGTCAGAACTGCAAACATACAAATAGTATTAAGTGGCACAGATTCCCACAGAATCACATTATGGTCACAAGGGGAAGCGAGTGTTTATGTGATTGCTATCTAATGTAGATAAAGTGTGTGTTCATGCTTCTTATTATTGTTGTTGTTGTTAAATATTATGGCTGTGTGGTAACAGTTCTGGGATTTCAGATAATTACGGGGTTAAACCGGCTTTGTAATTCATACTTTACTGCTACTTTACATTTAAAACAAGAAATAAAGCTAAAATCAAGTGTCAGACAGATCTTGATACTGAATATTAGGTGTTAATTTAAAAGCAGGCAGCACGGTGGCTTGGTGGTTAGCACATTCGCCTCTCAGCACTGGGAATTCCAGGTTTGAATCCCAATCAGGATTAAGTTCTCCCCGTGTCCAAATGGGTGTCCTCCGAAACACATGGAATTAAGGTAATGTGAATTCTCCAAATTGCCCCATAGTGTATGGCTGTGTGAATGACTGCCCAGCAATAGATTGGCGCCCTGTCCTGGGTGTATCTGCCCAGAGCCCGAAACGTTCTCCCCGGGTGGGCATGGGGAACCCCATCACGCCCCTAGTAGAGGATTAAACGTAAGATTATTATTTTTTAGCAGTTTAATCATTGCAACTTTAACCATTCCTGCTCGATAAATGTCAAATACACTTTTTAAAGCAGATCATAGTCAGTATTTCTGTTAATTAACGACATGGTGAACCTGTTTTAGGAGCCCACAACTTAAAGTACATGGTTTATAAAGCTATTTTAAAATGATTTACAGTATTTTAGCATTTAATTAAATAGCTTGCCGTTGTACCTACCTTATTTTCAGACCAGGATCACGTTTTTCTTGAGTCCGTGTCTAAACAAAGCAGAAAAGATCTGAGAAAACAAGCAAAAGCGTTGTGTACGGGAAAGGGTTAGCGCTCGAGCCAGGCGATTTACATTGATTCCTACTGAAACTGTCCGGAATACCGCGACGGCATTCCAGCAACGTCGTGTAGTAAGTTTGGTCTTTGTTATTAATACCACAAATTCAAATGCATCACATTAATCATAGAACTTTTAGTATATACTATTTTTAAGGTTGTTGAATTATCCATAAAGGCTGTGTCGGTGCTTTAAAACAAGGCGCGCGCGAACCCCGGGACGTTACGTTAAATTTAGGCGTCCACGACCTTTTTTTTTAAAGAATATATAGTAAAGTTTTTACAATTTAAAGGCATACAGTGTTTTAATTAAAAAAACGTAAAAAAAAATGTTAAAACTATAGTTTTCGTTCTACTTTACAGTCGCTTCACAGCATAAGCAACGTCAGGTAGTTTGTTATAAGCACCGTGTGACGACGCAAAAAGTGGAATACTTTCTTACCATTGGGCGTTTATCTCTCACAACAAAGTGTATTATTATTATTATTTTGGTTGTTTCTTCCGAACGTCGTTCAACAGACGTGCAAAATGCAAAACATGTTTTGAAGTTTAACGCTGAGAAAACGGGACATTAACCAATCAGATCGCTTTAAAGTTTGACTCGTTCGTTGTTTCTGGGCAGATTTCCGCAGAGAGCTTGTTGATTGGACAATAAGGAATAATATGTATACATTTTAAATGACTTAAACGACAGATGCTGTGCGGTCACATAAATAACTAGTATTAACTAATATTAATGGCGTTTTAGAAAATGACACATGATCACCAGGATAACTCCGAAATTTTTTGTATTAAACACAAAAAATGACCATTGACGATTGAAATGACAGTATTTCGCAGAAACAGGGTGGTCTAACAACCCCATGTCTAAAAGTTAAACTATGTGATGAAGTATGTGGACAGCAAGCCATCTGTCCCATGTTTAACATTCATTTTAAAAGAATGCCCCTCTCCAGCACCCCAAAAATTGTCTTCTGGGAAGGAATTCAACAACATTTTGGCAATGCCGTTGGATTAATAGTTCTGATTTGGCATATTGATTCTCCCAAGAAGAATTCAGTGGGGTTGAGGTCGACGTTTGCGCGGTCCACCGGAGTTAATCCACACCAAACTGCTCTAACCATGTATTTATGGAACTTCTATTGTTTTCAGAGAGAGTCCTGCTGGAAGGTCTTTCCATGAGGGTGTTAAGCATATAATTGCCTTAATTACATTTGGATGCTGCAGCAATAACATTAACATTCACTGGAACCAATAATAATAGGTTTAAGACGACCAATTAGAAAGGATATCGGCATACTTTTGGCAATACAGTGTAGTCAATAAAATCCAGAGGCCAAAGTTCTGCCTGCAAGCTAACGTGGCCCCTTATCTTCCTGCAGGAAATGTTAAAGGAATGCACCTTTACAGCACATTCTACTGTGAGGGTGTAAAGCAACATGTAGAAACCATCGGGATGCCGAGTTCAAACGGAGAACTGAAGCAAAACCGCACTAGCTGTTCATGAGGAATGTTCCACGAACCTTCATAAAACCATGATATATTCATTGAAAAAAAATATAATTGAAAGAGTCGGCCTAAAAGTGCCATAAATAAAACTTTTATTTTCTTATTTTATTAAGCAACCGCGGCATAACCGCGGTCTTCCTTAACACAGCTCATAAAACCTACTCAGAGTCCTCAGGTCAACAGACCAACACCTCTATACGTCACAAAAAGCTTCTCATTCAGTCTCATTCTTTCTTAAAACAAAACGTAATGTGGTAATGCTGCAATAAAGGTCGCCGGCAAACGGGACAATTGTCGCTTTTCGCCTCATAATGGGTTGGCTGCGAAAAATGCAATAGATGAGGGGGTGTTATAGTTTATAGACTCAAATAAAAACAAACCAATGATAAAATGCATCCTCAGCAACCTCCGACGTCAGAGCTGGAGCAGCATGCTGCGATTTCTGAGCCGTTATTGTGAGGAAGGTCTTTATTCTGCATTGTTAATGCTTATTCTCTTCTTCCACCACAAGCCACCTGAGCCGCTTTAGCTTTAAAATTGGACCGGACCGTCCAAATGATGAGGATAAAACCGATAGCAGCAAAAAAGAGAACTAAGTGGAGTAACAGCTGAAGCGGTCCTGCTTTGCAGGAAGGCGTGAAGGCGAGATGATGTCCACGAGCGCCTCATCTGCCGTCGGCGGGCGTCCGGCTGAGAGTAAGCGAGGCCATGACGCGGCTGAAGCGCTCGCACAGCTCCAGCGTAGAATACGACGGCAGCTTGGGTGGATCAGAGAAACTCCTGATCTCCGTCGAGCAGTCGAGTAACTTGGGAAGAAAGTCTGTCAGCTTCTCCTGCAGGTTGGCTATCAGAAAAAAAAATGGAAACCAAATGTATTGATTCGGTATTTATAGATGTATAACATTAAAATACCTAACATGGCAAGGATTACAAAATGACATGGGTCAGGGGTGTCCAAATTTTTCACATAGAAGGCCAAATTTGATAAAGTGTAGATGCCCTGGGGTTGCTTTGGTCATTTTTTCACAACAAAAGTTATTTTAAAAAAATACACACGGTTATGCAACAATTTTTATTTCATTCTCTTTTATTTTATCTGGAGAGTCAGAGAACATTAAACAGTATAAAATACCTTAAAAGTCATGTTGTCAACTTAAAATAATCAGTAGTGTATCCGATGCATTAGTGCCTTTATCACAGGCTACTGAGAAATAACCAAAAGCCACTTCTCTGCCTCAGAATATGTCCTTAATTCTCAGAGGCACAGAGGCAGACATGGTATTAGAATGGTGCTGCCATCATGTGTTAAAAGGTGTAATTACATAAAAAAATATGACGTACTGTAAATTATGACAGATATAGGGATTCATAAAGAACACATTATAAACCCAGCCGTTTGAAATCGGCCTGGGGACCAGACTTTGGAAAAGCCTCACTTATGTGTTCCACTGACCAATAAGGATAAAGAATTTAACTTTATATAAAGCTGGATTTTAAATCAGCGCTTGCTTAAATTGCCCTATTTTCTTCCTCCACTCAGGCATTACGTAATCCAGCAGGCAGCCCTTTAGGGTGAAGACAATTTACTCTGTGCTTGTGTGAGCTCTGCTCTTCCTGAGCATTGGACACAGATGGCCATGGCATCATTAAGACATGAACCAGCAATTACCTTTTTTGCTGACCCCTAAATTACTGGACTCAAATGCTAATGCTAAAATATATGAGATTTCCCTGATCTTAGGATAAACACCTATCACTGCACAAAAGGGATAACAACATATAGCTAAGCATTTATTCTGACCGTGTAGCTCTGATATCATCAGATATTTGGAAACTAATACCCATAAAGCCCCAGTTTGTGAAATGAGAGAATGTATGGCTTACGAAGCATTATATGCGCACTAGTCATGCTTCAACCATTAGTTATAAATCTATGGTGGATTGAACATCACTAAAGTCATATTAAGTCCTTAAAGAAAAAAAAAAAAATTCCATTGCTGGTTTAGTACTTGGTAGATGGTCAGCAGGTGATTACATAATCTGTCTGCCTGTTCCACCTGATTCCTTCTGCGTTCGGTAAATAAATACAATAATAGAAAAAATTATATATATATATTTTTTTTTATTCCTCCAGAAGTTTCACTACAGTCTAGCTTTGAGAGTTATGGCACAACGTTGATCTGACGATGACATACTGACAGCCAGCACAGCGCCGGTAAGACTTAATGATTCAGAATTTACATGCACAGCAGGAAGTATCTAGATAATGTTCTTGCTAATTAACTGGAGGCCATATGTGAGCCATTTCGAATCAGAAATAGGCTCAGATTTAAATTCTTAGAATATACAAACACAGCAGGAGGTTTCAGCTTTGGATACCTGCTGATGCTGTTATAGGTAAAGCATTACCAGCTGGTGCAATACAACATTAATAGGGCTGAATGATGCTGGCAAAAAAAACTATGGCGCCGTATGTTTTGTATACATTTGTTTTTGGTAAGAAATAGATGGTCAGAATAATGATTTAACACATTTACCTTTAAAAAAAAAGCAGCGTTCGATGTATTCAAATGAGCTGCAAAGTGCTTACAGGCTTTATTAATTATTTATCCACTCATCTACTTTAAAAGCCTCTCATTGTGACCAGGGTCAGGTAGGATATTACTATTGCTGTAGCCCATTTCAGGGTTCATAGGGAGACAGGTGGGTAAACACCCTGGACAGGTCGCCAGGCCATTGCAGGGCAGACAGAGCAAGGCAGGTTCGTTTATGTGTAGCATCTAGATAGCATCAATGGCTGTTTCAGTCAGGACCTGTTACAAGCAAAGTCCCAGGTTCACGCCATTGACTGTCTTGCAACATTTTTTTTACCCTTACCTGAAATTCAACCCATGACCTTCTTCGTTCTGTGGCAAAACTGTTAACTGCATGCAGCCCAGACAGGGCCAGTACCTCAGTCCATTTTCTCAAGCATCCTCTTGACTGAGTACTCCATCATTTCTGTCCTTAAAGTCAGTGATGCCAGAGACTCGTGCTCCACTGAGATGAAGTTTGTCTGCTACTCGATTATTTCATCATAACTCTTCTTTTAGTTACTTGTGGTCATTTCTTTCCAGGTGTAACGCTATATGGTAAGCTCTTTAAATAAAAATCTGCCACGATGCTGCAGTGTCGACCTCAGAGGAGCAGAAGGATCGTTTACTTGGACATTACCTCTATTTACTGAACTGAATCGATTTTAGCTGATGTTGAGCATGTTGTTTATGTGGACACTGCTGGATCGAACATCCATATATAATCAATAAATTATTATGGTTTAACACACGTCATCAATAGCTTGCTCTGTGGAGTTTCAGCTATTTGAAAATTGTAAAGCCACAATATGCAGTACTGCGATTCATGGAAAGAACATACAAATGCCACACAGATAAGAAAGATTCTGCTAATGGAATCAGAGCTTTGGTTATTTATGATTGTGTATAATATTATTACAGTGTTCAAGCTTTTGCTTCGTGGTCATGGAATGTGCAGGAATGAATTAATGACAGTGTAGAAACATGTAGTGCAGTCTGATTCACGGATCGGCAGCAGAACTATATGGGTTTATCAATCCAAATTTAATGGGAAGCTTAAAAGTAAACAACTCTGATAATAAGCATCAGCCAAAACCATCAGCTAGTACTGCGTTGCATAGGACAGTATTCCAGTAAGGCCTTTAATGCAGGTAATGAATGTGAAATCGTATTATAATTACCCACGTGCACAGGGTTGATCTGTTGACTGTTTCCTCCTGCCTTTACAAATTTGTCACTTTGCAACATTTTCTAAGAGCTTTACCAATTACGGTCCATGAGCTATAAACAATCTGGGTTTATTAAATCTTAATGACAGTGACTTCATCTAATGCAGCTGTCTGTGTTCGGCTTAATTAGATCATATTATTGAGCTGAATCAAGTGAACTTTGTCTTCACAAGAAGTGAACTTTGCATGTCTACAAACGCAGCTTATTTAGAAGTGTTGAAATGAGATCATTTTGCAGACATTTTTATCTCGTGACTTACAAGTATTCCACATATTATTCGATGTAGTCAGAGCAAAGGGTCGGTCGTGATACAGTGACCTCAAAGCAATGAGGTATAAGGAGTCTTGCTCAAGGGTCAACTATGGTGGGTGATAGCTGTGGGATTTAAACCCATTTTTAAATTAGCAGCCCAGAATATACCAAGCTACCGTACTTCGCCTGGATTATTTTAACGGCTGTGTTGTCATCCAGCTGTTCAGCCTGTTTTGTCTTGTCATCCATGTTGTTTATTGGAGCTTTTTATATGCTTTCTCTGTTTTATTGTGCAGCACACGCTGGCTGACATGCCTTGTTATTACAGGGTCAACAGGAAATCAAAGGGAAAAGTTCTCTTACTGGGTTCCTTTATTATATTTATTTAATAATTGTACATTTTATTGAGTAGTGATTTGTTGTAATGAGCATTAAAAGCTTTACGGTTACTTTTGTGGCTGATGCAGTAGTTCTACAAACGATCAGCACCTTCATCTGGGACAGAGGGCCCTCTTACCTGAGACTGCAGGAGTTTGCACAGCTGCCACACGATTGGCTAATGAGATATTAGTATGGGTTAGTGTACAGGGGTTTCTGATAAACTAGTGAATAAAGGAAGGTGTGTATTAATTTAAAACATCATGGGCGGCACGGTGGCTTGGTGGTTAGCATGTTCGCCTTTTAGCACCGGGGATTCCCGGTTCTCTCCGTGTCAGTGTGGATTTTCTTCGGGTTCTCAGATTTCTTTCCACAGGTCCGAAAATATGGTTTTTGGTGAATCGGCTGCTCTAAACTGCCCCACACCAGGTAGAGGGTGAGGGTTGGGTCAGGAAGGGCATCGGGCATAAAACACTTGGCCAAGACTGATTTACGAGTTCATCGCTGTGATGACCCCTGAATAATAAAGGGTAAAAAAAGCCAAAAGAAGAGTTTCTATACTTAAAACATCAGCGATGGCTGATTTGGTTATAAGTGCTGATCACCTATCTGTGGGGGAAAAAAACTGCAGTGAAGTCCCAAAGACATTGGAACTTCAAGGTATTTTTAAACGTGAAGGGAACTGATGAGGCCCCTCAGATTAAAACCCGATCATATCCATGGATGGTTGCAACACTTACGCTTCATCTCCTGACCCAGATAGGAGCACCAGCGGTTTCTCATGTCCTCCACAGCCACCAAGTCCTTCTCCTCCATCTCGTCCATCAGCAACAGCGGGATGCATGGCACTACCAGCTCGATCATAATGCTCAGGCCACTGTTGACCTCCGGCTCCTCGCCGCTCTCGAACAGGGCGGCCGCGTGCTCGTTCAGTTTCTGCAATCACACACAAACCATCAGATTAAGAGCCACACACAGGAGTGTCGTCAGCTGAAAAGACCACAGACCTGATATTGTTTTTTCCACATTATTGACGCAAGAGCTGACGTGTCTACTGATTCACCCGCAGGTTTCACGCGCCATTCTCGAGAGCCCTGCGGCACAAGCAACCTTGTTGACCTTGCAGGCCTCTGCCAGTCGACTGCGGAATTAGCGACTAGGTGGCTGCCGCATTAAAGCCGAGGAAACGGCAGCACAGTACATTAGCTATGTCAATGTTAGCAGTATTTCCAATTAAAGCAGAGCACAGCAGGGGAAATAGCCAGGCTTGAGACCCAGCCAGATCTCCTGCACCCTTCCAAATTGTGAAGGTAAAACGGGGACAGCGGCATGGTAATGTGTTTACACTTGCAGCAACGTCTGCTTCCCAGTCGCGGCCCAGTGATTACATTACGGCCACAATGGCCGTGTAGGGTTACCGAGTGCAGCTGCAGGCCACCTAAGTTCTTACAAATCAGCACACAATCAGTGAGAAAAAACGATGGTTTATTATTCTACAAGCCTAACAAAAAGGACAAGGAGTCCAAACAGTGCAAACACCACTTCCTACAGCTGTTCTGAAATATGACAGAAAACATAAGCAATCCGGCAACTTTAAAGATCAAGAGTTTACCAAAAGCTCAAAGGCCAGCGCGGCGACTGAGTGGCATTTAAACACAGTTAATAAGATCGGAGAAGGATCAGAAAAAAAAAGCAGGAGACACAGGAACGGTGTAAAGTTTCCATATGGCACCGGCGCAGAACGAGGAAGAGAACGCAAATCGATCGGTTGAGAGTCACATTTGCCAGTTTTCCTAAAGGCCTCACTGGGAGGATGCTTCCAAGTCTGATGTTTAGTAGTAATCGAGTTTATTTTTGGAGCTTTAATATATTACAGGCATTTCCACTTCTCACTTGAAACGTATTTAGGTCTATGATTTGGACTAGGACTGATTGAGCATCCCATAATAGTTAATCCCAATGCGTTGTGTATTTATCTAAGGAAATACATGGCTTTGAAAATGCACTCCGCTCAAGCAGGCACAGTTGTAATCAGATTGTCCTGCTGAAAAATGAGCATTTTTTAGGAAATCAACTCAAATCCCAAATGTATCTATTCAAGTCAAATATCGTGATATTTGATATTTCGAGGTATATTACCTATTTAAATTTGTGGCCGATTCGCCACAAAATAATACAAATATCTATAACAAAAAAGCTGCATCTTGGGTAATATGGTTTCAGTAGAAATCCAATGTGGTGTTTATGTAAAATTACAATGTAATTTACAATCAAATGAAGTTTCAGATGGTGCAAGCGGGGTGCTGGAGGGTGTTACATTTACATTTAGTCATTGAGCAGATGCTTTTATCCAAAGCGACTTACAAATGAGATAACGACACCAGTCAGTAGTTAAGAAAAAAAACAGCTTTACTGCACATTACTCCACCTGGCTTTTTTGTATATATATTTTTTCCCTAGCAAGTGTCTGTGAAGGAGGTTGTTTGAAGAGGTGGTTGTTTTACTGTTCATGTATCCTGAGCAGTCTATCAGCTCTTAGAGCGATTTTAATGAGCAGTGTATCAAAAAATGTTCAGCCGTACAATTAATTGTGAATAAAAACCCCTTATAGGATGAAACCCTCCTGCACACAGATGTAAGAAGCAGATGGGAGGGGTGAGCTCATTCTCTGACCTTGGGGCCAAAAGGGTGAAGCGCCCACGCACACACTTACCAGCAGGCACTCTCTGCGGTAATGGGCTATGAGCTCTTCGTCGTGTCCTCGGTACGGCCCTTTCAACAGCAGCTCTTTGTTATACTGGTACGCATAGATCAGGTAAAGCAAGGCCTCCACGCAACTGAAACAATGGAGAAAGACACTGCTATAAGACACGGATCACTGGTTTAATGCAGAGTGACAAATAAAAACAATGTGCTGTTGTTATTATACTGAGTATACTCCAATATAGCAGTCATGAAAAGCTTTTCTTGCTAGATGTTGAGCCTTTTTTGAGTCATTAAAGGTGTTATGATACCACCTAGTGGATGTGGAAGGCAAGCGCTCCAGTTGGGGCGGGAGAATGTTAGTGGTCGGTTACCTTTTCTTCTGATACAGCTCGAGGCCGATCATTAGGAAGATTGTGGTCTCGCGGAAATTCCTGTAATCCTGATGCCACATCTGTTTACAAACCACATAAAGAAAAGCATGAACTTGGGTTTTAGGTTACAGCACAGTTCCTGTCCTTAAGGCAGTTTAGGTTTTTTTTTTCTACTCAGCAAATTTTATGATTTCACTTAAGCGTAGTCGTCTTCTGCAAAATCACCCGCAATAACAGATTTTTTGGAATTCTAACCATGGAACTCCAGCAGCCAGGAGATGAGCAGCAAAGACCACAGATAAGAAGTTTTAGGAGTAATCAGAAACAGGACTAGCAGACTGTGAAACACATGTATCCAAAAAACTAAACACACAACAGTAAAGACCAGTTCCATTAATACAGCAGTAACCTGCAGTCCTGTATGTTTTTAGCACTCTGGGTCTAAGAAGGATTTTCAGAGGTTTTCAAAAACCACCTCCATCAAATTCAATGGTAAATTACTATGTTCAGACCCCCATATGCACTAAAATGTCATTCTTAATACCAATATTGCTTCATGCAAACTATTTCCAGTGATTATATACATTTTTAATATTATTATTAATTCAATGTTGACATCTGACAGATGAGCAGATGCAGTAAAATGCCACTTAAATACAATTAAACCAGTGGGACGCCTAGTTAAACATGTACAAACTATACAGGCAAAAGGACATTACACATTCATGACATCCCATTCTAACCCATAACAATTTCCTCTCTCCTGAGAGTCTTTCCACAAGATTTTGGAAAATGTTGGAATTTTTGCCATGCAGAACTGTGAAGTTCAGCAAACTCACCCAACCAGGGACTTTATGGACGTACACTAGACACAGTCATGCT
The DNA here is from genome assembly GCA_025769995.1 of Xyliphius kryptos. Lineage (NCBI taxonomy): Eukaryota > Metazoa > Chordata > Actinopteri > Siluriformes > Aspredinidae > Xyliphius > Xyliphius kryptos. The sequence goes on from JAOUQT010327006.1 coordinate 13,568, forward strand.
GGAAAAAAGGGGCCTTCCCCAAAACATTTGGTCATTTAGCGGACGCTTTCATCCAAAGCGACTTACAAGTATCCCTCTTAATATTTGGGGTCAGAACACAGGGGTACATACAGAATCCCTGGAGCAGTGAGGGTTAAGGGTC